>JAPFQT010000055.1:780000-982500 GCA_027627225.1 Congeria kusceri
TTACAGTTTAATTTTGTGCTAATACCAGCACTTTGGAGACTGTACAATACTTAATCATTATACCAATCCTAAATTGCCTTCAACTGTGATAATATATTCAAAGCGCTAAACGCACTTTGTTGCGTAATACTCAGCATAATTCATCTGTTGCTAAATTTCCCAGTTTAATAGGGGTCAACATTTACATTGAGCAAACTTGTATCAAAACAGTTGCTGAGGTCTAAATTCAGCATTGTCTGCAAATATTTACTCTTAATTAGAACATATTAATCAAATAGATATTGTCAACAGGCGAAATTTACACTCTGCATTCTCAACGCTGTTTGTCATGTAGGTGACTAAATATGCTTCCGATTACACTCAATCTTCTGATTATCTTCGTTAGCACGTGGTAATGCTTGTGGCAAAAATAAAACCAACATTGGCAATGTCATTTCGTTGATAAAGAAATATTTCTGCTCAAAACAAGTCAGTAAAAGCATACGTAGAAAACGCATTAGCAAATTAAATACTGGAATTATTGTCGTCTAGCCGACAGGTCAAATGAGCGAGTCAATATCAACACCAGTAACTTGATTTTTTAATTACCTAATACGTGTTTGCTAAAGTGTAATGTAATGGACAAAGGATACGGTATTTAATATCGCGCAATAACTGCACGACATTTCAAATTTCAAATGGTGACGACAGCAATTGTAATTTCTAGGTCAGAAACTCAATACACATAACTTGTTGCCAATATTCATGTTTTCAAATTTTCTAAACCTCCATTTTAAAACTCAAGCACTCAAATCTGACTTACTATTAACGAAACAATCACAGGGCTGCGCAAATTCAATTAACATCAGCATTTTAAAAATAAATATTTCCTGCTAATTTGCACTGTATAAAAAACTGTACTAAGCCACTAGAAAGAGGGCCTCTATCAGAACATATATATCAATATCATGAATCTGTTTTTGTCATTAAATTCTGAATTCCATTAATTTTGTCCGTTATTATTAGTTAACATTTTCAAATTTAATATAACAGTGCAACTTAAATTATTGCGATGAATATATAACACATTAAGATGAAACTCTATTAATGACTTATCTTGTGTTTTGTGTTGTGTTGTTGGACTTGTATTGTGCTGGGAAATCACCCACTCTAATTAGAGCATTCTTGATTTAGAACAATTTCTTAATGACATAATCAAAATTGGTACTCCGAATATTAGCCAACACAGAAGTATAGTTTATAAAGCCTAAGTCTGTTATTTATTCTTAAGTCTAAGAATTGGTTAGTGATTACGGGCCCTGAGGATGAAAAGACGGGTTTCTCTCCTGCTCATTTTTCTGGGGATTTATTATGCCCTAATCTAATGCGAATGTCGGTCGGTGTGTCCGTCGGTCTGTCGGTCGGTAGGTAACCATATTCGTTTCCACTCTCTAAGTCTACCAGTTTTCATCCAATCTTCAGAAAACTTTATGAAAATGTTTTTGGGCATAATATCTCGGCCTAGTTCGATAATCACTCAAATTACCTCAGGAATTGTGGAGTTATGACTCTTGATTTTCATTGAATTGGCCTTTTAAGCATTTTCCGCACTCTTAGTCTATCAGTTTTTATCCGATCTTCACCAAACTTCAAACTTCATTACATTGTTTGTAGGTATGATATCTCAGCCAAGTTCGATTATCAGCCAAATCGTCCCAGCAATTGTAAATATATTCTCCTTGAATATTAAAAAAATAACCTTTTTTGCTGTTTCCGCTCTCTAAGTGCACAGTTTTGATGAAAATATTTAGAGTTGTTATATCTTCGCCCAGTTTGATGATCAACCACCTCGTCTCGCCCTAGGAACTGAAGTTCGTGTCCTTGATTTATATAAAATTGACATTTTTATTTAGTTTGCACTCTCTATGTCCAACAGTTTTCACCCGATCTTCACCAAACTTGATATTTTAAAGATTGCTTTTAACCTAGAGGGGTATAAGTGTTTTATAAACAGCTCTTGCTTATCTTTTATATAGACTTACACCGCAATAAGTTCATTAGTAACATATTCAGAATTCAAAACAACCCGCTTCTGCATTACGGGAAGCAATGTATTTTGAAACGGTATATAAACAATGCAAAATCACAACCACGGTGACAACTGTTTGATATGAATTAAAGTAATACAGCCGATTAGGTTACAGATTCTGTTTTTTTTTTCAAACTTGTCACATACCTACGCGAGATACAATATGCAAAAACATCCATCATGAAACCGTATCTCGGTAGGTCAATATAAATTGACCCCCACTATGGAAAAGTTAGTTTGGTACCGGGATCTTAAATAGTTAATTTGGTACTTGCTGAGCTGTTATATGCCGTAATTATGTTTTACTATAGAATTATAGACTCATGTCTGATTGACAATGACTTCTTATTTGTTTACAAACTATGGAAGCTTTAAATGACCCGATATGGAAGCGTTAATCGACTCCCGAGATAAATATTTCGTGATGGACATGTCGTCATATTTTATCTCGACATATCGTGTTATTAAACGGCATGTTGAGAAATGCCAAGACGTCATGCGTATCTGTTTCACATGCAATAGTCTTAAATGTCTGTGCTGTTCGTGTACTCTGCTATTTTGATATACCATTACCCGTTTGTTGACATACACCATGTTGACCGATATCATTGTTATATTGAAATTGTGTAAATCTTTCTCTTAGGTTGAGTTATCCTGATGAATATAGACTATTTCTTCTACTTTTCCAATGTTTTATATATAACAGCCCTTTGTTAAACATGCATAGTTAGATACCATGTCGGATGCGCTTTGCGGATACGGACTGCGGACATATGGAAACGATCGTGTTCAATGTGTTCGATCTTTTGCATCCGCAACGCCCCAATCCCACCATGTCTGTCTGTCTGTCTGTCTGTCTGTCTGTCTGTCTGTCCGTCCGTCCGTCCGTCCGTCCGTCCGTCCGTCCGTCCGTCCGTCCGTCCGTCTGTCTGTCTGTCTGTCATATTGTCAGTGGACTAGGTAACAGCAGCTGGCATGACGCCTTAATATTTTCCAACTTGCCATATATTTATTTTGCACGACTTAAATTAGGACAGCGGACTATGTAACACCAACTGACCTTATAACTGACATTTTAATATTTCCTAACATGCCGTATATTTACACGTTTTTACGAGATAAAATATGCCAGTAAACACGTATATCGGGGGTGCGTCAATTAACGCTTCCATACATTATTTATTCAAAATGTCTGTATCCAATTAACGTTTCATACACACAACCACGAGATGTGTTAATGGATATGTCGGCATTTTTTTTTATCTTAATACATTGACATATTATCGTGTTGTTATAAGGCATGCTGGGAAATATTAAACTGTGGCATCTGATAGTGCCGGTAATTATCATTGTGTTATGTGGTTGTATTTTAGTATCGTCTATCAGACGGACCTATGAGCAACACAGCCCCAAAGGATGGTTACATTGTGTATTTATAGTTGGAAGTATTCGGCGTCAGATACATGAATTTATAAACCAAGCATGCAGAGGAAATATGATAATACAGAGGTGTAGGTGTTTCTTACATCTTCCTTTACATCCTAGACCTTATCAATTAACAATATTGCATATAAATACTTATCATGGTTATAACAATAGCATTCTTTCCCAATATTTTTTGCTACAATTCTTATTTGGAAACAAGATTTAATTATATTCTTCCCACGACACCAATATATGTAACAAAAAATGGTAACTTTTGTAGAGTCTGAATAGGTGTTTGATAATAGATAACGGCAATAACATCATATATCGAACGGGTTCGATCATGAACGAAATGTATGTTGACCGCACAAACAGACAAGACACAAAGAAATGTTAACTGCACAAATAGATAGCACACAAATCACGTGTGTTTAATCGGATGTTACTTTCCAATCACAATATTTTAAGTGTGTGTCCTATTTGTTTCTAACTACGAGTCTTTCTCTTCTACAACGTTTTCTCATGTAAGTTACCATGTACAAAAACGTCATGTTATTTCGAAAATAAACTTATTTAAACCAAACAAAGAATAAAAGGCGTTCATTAATACTGCGAAATGTCAACGCCAGCGCAAATACTCCGTCAATTTCATGAAACGCACATGGTATTCATAAAATGTGCAATGTAATGGTTTTAATAAAACTGCGATATCAGCATCTCAACATTCGTTTAAAAGTTGCAACTGAATATGGAAGCGTCGTAGCGCCACAGTATGTATTCATTTTGGTTTTTCAGTATGTAATAATTAGGAGATCATATTAAAGTTCGAGATAGGAGATTCCCAGACCTTACTATTGTACACACATAGTTTGCATACATATATATGTACGTACATGCAACCGTGCCTCAGTCTGTCCGTTTGTCAGTCCGTCTCAACGTACATGCTGATATTAAGATAATACTGAGTTGACGTCATATTTAACAGACTGTAAGAATATATGCACCCGTTTGTTTGTTCGCACGTACTTTTTCGCCATAAACCATACATACATGTATATCCGTCCGTCCGGACGTGTGTGCCTTCGTGCGTATGAAGGTACGTACTGATGTACAGACGGATGGAGTCATCATTATTATCTCTGCATTAAGAGAGACCTACGATTGTATATAAGCACATACTGACAAAATATGCTCGATTGTCCACACGTACGCTTGTATTTTAGCATGCACTACTGTCTTCTAAAAAAGCCGTACGCACGTATGGACGGAGGCAAGCGTGCATGTTCTTTAACATTTCGATAAGTACCTCCCAGTCCTCCCTATGAACCGATGAACGGACGCACGCCCATGTGCATTTTTATCTTCAAACTATTACTTCGTAATTTCCGACGTACAGCCGGGTGCACGGGCAAACAAACACACCAACAACACATACGATCACACACGCGCACGCACACGCACGCAAGCACGCACGCGGATACTTAATGAACATTTCATCGTTTATTTATTAGGACATACTATCTCATAATTAGGTCTTAGTATATCGTAATTTGGGCTTACTAATTCATTTTTGTACTTATTATTGCCTAACTAGTTAATTATGTCCAAATTAGGACTTATGATTTCCTAGGTAGGAACTATTAACACGTAACAAGGAATTAGTATCTCCAAATTAACACGTAGTATGTCTCAATTTGTGTTTCCTAATTACGAGTTAATACAATGCAATATTAATACGTACTCTGGCACTAGAACGTTTCCATACGTGACAATATTGATAGACCTTTAATTTGCTGTAAAGCAGACGCATATTGAGTCATTGGACTGATTTATTATTGTGAGTAAATGGCAACACATTCGCTAGCCTTGCATTGTTAGTTCTACATTGATCAAAGGCACATGGTTTAAACACAAGTTTAATATAAATGCGCTACGATGCATAATTAACATCTAATTCTCGACCTTCAAAAGTGTGTATATGCGAAGTAAGCACATAAACAGTTTTTCGACAAAACAACTGCACCAACTGTTATTAGGAATCCATGTCCTGTTATAATTGTATAATGAACGTTCTTCTGTACTTAATTTAAAACCTTGAGCCTCTGCCAACGAGCAGATTCGTGTTACCGCGTATTTACTATTAAATTTATCTGGATATTAAGATAGCGTTTGCTAATATTTTGTTTCTGCAAGACATCTTATTATTATAATTAAGTGCCCAGAACTGACATTTGATATATTGTCTTGGGGTTGCGAGGTCTTCCGCATTATCTCAACATGAATGTTTTAATTATAATGATCGTACAACGCAAATCATAACTAGTTAATAATCATGATACCATTTCATTTGTGCGCGAGGTCTTCCGCATTATCTTACTTACACTAATATTATCATGATAATTATCTTGCAATGTAAATCTTATCCAGTTATTATTCGTGATACCACATAAGCTTTTATTTACTGTATAGCATACTTATAATGCGGTTTTAGGCAGACGGCAGTCGTAAATTAGACATTGTCAAATGATCGAATGATACGTTTTGGTGGGGATCGAGATCACCGTCTGGATCCTGGATCTTTAAAACATACATTATAATTGGGAGATGTGGGAATTGCTACACAATGCAGTAAAAGGCAATAACGCATGGAGAATGGGATTCTTTAGCGTAGGACTGCCCTGTCCAATTTCATGTTATGTCTCTATAGCACTTTATTCAGCAGTAGTAACAGCGAAAGTAGAAGTCTATGTTTATGCTGATGTATATGTGTCGACAGTAGTAACAGCAACACCAACACAGGAAGTGGAAATCGATTAATTAAGTACAGAACTATATAATCCTAACACGTTTTCTCTCCTGCTGACACTACTGGAATTTCACATACACGTTTTATATTTAGTAAATGTATTTTGTTTTAGTTACACTAACAGCAGTAGTATCACTAGCAGCAACGCAGTTGTATTAGATTATAATACTATGGTGGCATAGAACTTCCATACGATAAATGGCGTTGGCGAACAGATTCGTGTTACCGCGTGTTTATTATTATATATATCTGGATATTAAGATAGCGTTTGCTAATATTTTTTTCTGCAATACATCTTATTATTATACTCAAGTGCTCAGAACTGACATAAGATATATTTTCTTGGGGTTGCGAGGTCTTCCGCATTATCTCAACATGAATATGTTAATTATAATTATCGTACAACGCAAATCTTACTTACACGAATATCATCATGATAATTATCTTGCAATGTAAATCTTATCTAGTTATTATTTGTGATACCACATAAGTTTTTATTAACTGAATTTCTGATGTCAGTTCTGTGCACTTTTAGACCTTTTTTGCTTTAAGCATATACATTTATTAAGAAAAAAATTCGCAAACGCTATTATGTATAGGATAAATAACACGAACGTAAAATGGTAACACGAATGTGTTCGCGAACATTAAATCGTTTTCGTATGGCAGTTCCATGCCACCATATAATACAACAGCATTTAATTATACCGAGAATTAATTGTAAAATTCCAGCTATATTAGCCGGAGCTGTAATAATAGCAGCATAGCATTAGTGGTAGTGTTTATATATTAAGTTAGTTGGAGAGATAGAGCAGCAGTAGCAGTAATAGCAGCTAAAGATATGCATGTTTTACTTTTAGTATTACCAACAATGTAAGCAGTAGCAGCAACAGTAGATAAATGTGTAGATGCATGTATATTAATAGCAGAAATACAGTAGATTGATGTAATAGTTGATGTATTAATATTTGACAATGAAGCACTAGCAGAACACCATGAGGCTTATTAGTAGATACATTAGTTGTAGGATCTTTAGCAGTAGCAGCAATAACAATAGTAACATTACTAGTATAAACAGTAGATCTATGGGTCGATGATTAAGCATTAGAAGCAGCACCAGTAGAAGTAGCTGCAGTAGCAGCAACAATAGCAGTAGAAAATCAATCGATTCAACTATGAGTAGAAGAAACAGTAACAGTTACAAAATTAGCTGTCAAAGTATATATTTGTTACATTAGCAGAATTAGAAGCAAAGAAAACAGTGAGCGTTACAGTCGATGTATTAGTAATTACAAATGCATACATTTAGCAGTACGAGAGGTTAAGTATTATTTATTAGTAAAACTATACAGTAACTGAAACAACATTACAGCTAACAGTATTTTTAAAATATAGCAGTCGTATTTGATGTACATGGACAAATAATATGCATATTAGCCCTATTATATTCTATCAAATTATAAAATAATGATTTGTTTTTAACCTTTTTATTATGCTAGCGCGCCTTTTGTAGTTGAATATACATTGAGTTTTTCGTTAGAGGTGTTTGTCAAAAGTGTCTAATGGAAGGCCATTGGTCGCTTAACGTGGCTTTTAACTACTGGACTTATGCCATCTGATTCAAATAGGTTAGCGTGTTACAAAATCCTGCATCATGTACACACTGGTTTTATATGACTTGCACATAAGCACTTGTTCTAACAACCGTTATGGTTATGTATTCAGTTATCAAATCTTTGTTTGACCTTCGGTGCTGATAAGAACAAAACAAAGATCATGTCAAAACATATATTTTCTAAAGTGGAGTCTGATAACACACCATGGCCCTCGACTTCAAACGTTTCCAGAATCAGACTTAAACCTTAACATCAAAAGTCTAGTTAAGTCAAACTTCGAATCTCAAAAATTAACAATAGTATATGATTTAAGCGATTTTATTTTATTTTTCCATCATGTTTTCCTAAACGGAACCCTTCGGGCTCGGTTAGTTTGTCGTAAACATTATTGGGCTTATTCTGTTCATTACATTGTATTATTCCATTAAAATCAGAAAGTGATGTTTTATTTCAAATAACAAAATGTGTACAGTATCATTAATTAGTGATAAAAGTCATGGTATCATTAACTTTGAGAAACAGCTTTAGTTTACAAAAAGTTTCACAACTAGGCACCTCTATAATGAATTTAGTCAACACCCAGCAGTCTATTGTTTTGCATTTATAGCTACAATTTAGTTTTTGATGTACATAGTATTGGAGCTATAAATGACATTAAAATCTATCACAAGCAAAATAGCATCCAACTGACAACGATTAAACTGTTTCCTTGTCGAACTAATGGAATATCGACAGAAGGCTTTATAACCGCTTAACCTAACACCCCAACGTCAATAGTTTAGTCGTGTCATTCCATTATTTGTTTGACATCTTTGTCAATGACCTGTTTTAGGGGCAGGACGAATATCCATGAACATATTGGTGAACATATTAAGTAACGGAGTTTAACAGATTCATAATTTGTACAATGTTTTGTTTACATTGTTTATCATTATAAAAAAGAGCAAAGTCATCAAGCGTTAAACGGTTAACATTTTATGAAAGCATGTACAAATATAAATATTGTATTACACATTTAGCAATTTGTAGTAATAATTATTATGCACTTGAAACATACTTTTCTCTATCCTTCAACACGGTCAAGTCTCCCACATCTATCGTAATACTATTTCAATTGAAATTGGTAATTGCTTCACGAGACATTTATTTAAAACAATCAACATTACAGTGTTCCGTTAGTGCCACTCGTTGTTTCGCATTCTCGACCTTTGGATTACAAGCGCGAGAACGCGATAACACGATACGAAGTAGCGAAATCACGATGCGAGATTGCGAGGTTACGATGCGAGAAATTAATATCGCGATCTCGCATCGTAATCTCGCGCCCTCGCATCGTGTTTTCGCGTTCTCGCCCTTGTATATCCAAAAGTCGAGAATGCGAAAACACGATGCGAGGTTGCGAAATTAATACCGCAACCTCGCATCGTGTTTTCGCATTCTCGACTTTTGGATATACAAGGGCATCTCGTAATCTCGCAATTTCGCATCGTATTCTCGCTATCTCGCATCGTAGCCTCGCGATCTCGCATCGTAGTCTCGCGATTTCGCATCGTGGTTTCGCAATCTCGACCTGTGGATTACAAGAACACGATACGTAGTAGCGAAATCACGATGCGAGGTTGCGAAATTACGATGCGAGACCGCGAAATTAATATCGCGATCTCGCATCGTGTTTTTCGCGTTTTCGTTTGAGCATAGTTCGAAATCGCGAAACAACGATAGTTACATCGTACTCTCGCCTTCCGGTTGCATATGTGCAGGCGAGTCATTTTGGAGGTTGCACATGACAATGAATCAAAATGGAGGACGAATTAGATGCCACAATAAAAGACATTTGGCAAATTTAACAATAACATTTGAGGAAAATATTAAAATGCAAGATTTTCTAACCTTTTATAATGCTCAATTTATACATTAAAAAACACAACATTTTATTACTTAAAACATTGCCTGTATACATATATTTTTTAACATGTGTATGACTTCGAAATAAATGAAATGACAATAATGTTTTCAACCCATTGCAAAACTTCATACGCATGATGTAGTTGAATATGTTCATGACATTTAAGTATTTAAACATTGATCAACATAATTATGTTCCCAGCCACACTCACTGCACTGTACAAGGGAAATCCAACATGTTAGGATACTGCTTCTCAAATGTTAATGGCCCTCTACAGGGTAAACCTTGTTTTATAAAGCTTGATTTATAAATCAAAGTGTTCCGTGTATATTTGTCTACTACACTGCTTTATAAACGTTTCTGGAGGTGTACGACACATTCTTGGGATAGAGCATGTTCCATTTCTGTAAACCTTGGAGTAAAGGACCCACACAGAGATGTGACTACAAATATGATATTGTTTGATTACATTTTAGGAGTTTGTATGAGTTTATACTGGTCATCATTTATTAGAATAAAGTTTTTGAATGGCACAGGGTCTTGCTTAATAAAATCATAACGATGCATTATATGCTTCTCATTTATTCAATCCGGCTATTCAGCAAATCGCCCATTATTTCTTCTAATTTGTTTAACAATAACACAATCATTATTCTAACATGATACTCTCTAAATTGTCTATAGGCAAAGAACACAATTATCGTTGTTAAACTACCTATGCTCAAGCGAAAACCCGAAAACACGATGCGAGATCGCGATATTAATTTCGCGATCTCGCATCGTTATCTTGCAACCTCGCATCGTGATTTCGCTACTTCGTATCGTGTTTTCGCGTTCTCGCGCTTGTAATCCACAGGTCGAGATTGCGAAGACACGATGCGAAATCGCGAGATTACGATTCGAGATCGCGAGACTGCGATGCGAGATCGCGAGAATACGATGCGAAATTGCGAGAATACGATGCGAGATCTCGATATTCATTTCGCAACATCGCATCGTGTCATTCTCGACCTTTGGATATACAAGGGCGAGAACGCAAAAATACGATTCGAGGGCGCGAGACTACGATGCGAGATCGCATCGTAATCTCGCAAGCTCGCATCGTGATTTCGCTATTTCGCTATCGTGTTCTCGCGTTCTCGCGCTTGTAAATCATAGGTCGAAAGTGCGAAATAACGAGCGGCCCTAACGGAACACCGTTCAACATCAATACAAAATATTTATGCATGCTTTTAAAATTTAATCTTTCAATTTTTTGTTCTCATTTGTCACAATGAAGCGATTTAGAAGAGGTAATGGTTATCATTGACGAGTGTGTGGTAAAAAGTGGTGATTGTTGTGAAGGTGGAGGTGGTTGTTGGTGGTGGAAGTCCCTGTAAGGTTTAAGGCTGAGTTTAATGTGGGGGTGGAGGTGATGGTTTATGTGAGGGTGGAAGTCAAGGTTCTGCTTGAGTTCGCGTTTCTTGTGATGGTGGTTGTTGTGAAGTTGGAGGTTGCGGTTTTGAAAGAGAAGGAGGTTCTTATGAGATTTAAGGTGGAGTTTATCGTGGTGGTGAAGGTGGTATTTGTGTTGGAAGTGTGGAGGTCTATAAGAGGTTTAAGATGGAGGTTGTGGTCGGGGTGGAGGAAGTGGGTTGTTGTGAGATGGAGGTTGGAGTTGTGTTGGAGAAGAAGGTTCTTGTGAAGAGTATTTTGGGCTGGAGGTAGAGCTTGTTGAGAGGGAAGAAAAGGTAGAGGTTGAGTTATTGTGCGGAAAGGATGTGAAGGTTTGTGTGAGGGTTGAGGCTGTTTTGGTGGAGGTGTTTGTGGTCCTGAAATGTGAAGCTAGTGGTGGTCGCGGAGGTGGTGTTGTGGAGATGATAGTGATTGTGGAGGTCGTGGTTGTGGTGGCTATATTGAAGTTAGTGATCGAGATGGTTATTGAAGTAGAGCTGGTTGAGGTGATGGTGGTAGAAGTGTTAGAGATGGTGGTAGTGTTTGTTGTGGAGGCAACAGTATTGGTTGTGATGGAGCTGCTGAAGTCGGAAGGAGAGGTGGTTGTGATGGTACTTGTTTTGGTGGTTGAGGAAGTTTGTGATTGTTGTGTTGGTAGTGGTGGTGTAGGTGGTGGTTGTGACTGTGGTGTATGTTATTGTGCTGGTTGTGTTGGAGCCGGTGGTTGAAGTGGTGGATGTTGTGGACGTAGTGGAAGAGGTTGTGGTGGTGCCTGGTGGTGTAGTTGCTGATCGTGTAGTTGGTGCTTTTAGTGGTGTAGATGTTGGTAGAGGTAGTTTTGGAAGGAGTGGTAGAAGAGGCGGTGATGTCGGTAGTGGGGGTGGTTGTGGTGGTGGAGATTGTGTTGGAGATTATGGCAGTGTAGTTAGTGGTGGTGGAGATGGCGGAAAAAGGATGGTGGTGCTGGTGGTGGTGGAGTGGTGTTGGTAGAGGTGGTGTTGATGGTGAAGGTGATGACGGTGGTTTGTGATTGCGGAGGCGGGCTGGTTGTGGCATTGGAGATTGTTGTAGTAGAGGCGTCTGGTATAGAGATGGCGTTGTTGATGATGGTGGTGTTGGTGTTGGATGTGGTTGCAAAAGTAAACGTGGTGGAAGTGATGATTGAGATGGTGGAGATAGTGGAGATTAAGTATGTGGATGTGGTCGTGGAGGTGGAGATTTTTAAGGCGGTGTTGGCGGTGGAGATATTGAGGGGTACAGATGGATGTGGTAGTGGCGGTATCTTTAGTTGGGATTTTTGTGGTGCTGGAAATTGTGGTAGTGTAGATGACGATGGTGGGGATGAGGGGAGTGGTGGTGATGGTGAAAGTGATGGTAAAATAGTAGATATTTTGAACAGACTGGTGGAAGTGGCCGATGTTGAGTAACATGGAATAGGTTTTTACGGTAATGCAGTTGATGGTGGTGAAGTTGGTAGTTGTGGGGGTGTTTGTAGCAGTAATGGTGGTGAAGTGTAGCGGTGGTGGTGGACATTGTGGTGAAGATTTGGGAGGTGGTTGTTTGGGTGGTGGAGGTGGTAGATGTGGTCGTTGGGTGGTGGACGTGGTGGATATGGTCGTGGTGGGGTACATGTATTGAAGGCTTGTTGTTTATGGTTGTAGTGAAAGTGATGATGGTGGTTGTGTTAGAGGTGGTAGAGAATGTTGAGGAGCTAGTAGAGGTTGTGGCGTTGGTGTAGTTTATGGTAATGATGTTCGTATATGTAGTGGTGGTGATGAAAATGGAGGTGTTGAAGGTCGTAGTGTTAAAAGTGTGGTGTAGATGAAGGTGGTGGTGTAGATGGAAGTGGTGTTGGTGGAGGTTGTGTGGGGTTTCTTTGTGGTAGTGTAGGTTGAGGTGGTGGAGATGATAGTGGTGGATGTAGGTGGAGGTGTTCAGGATGGTGGTGGTGTAGGTGGTGTTCTATAAGGTTGTGGGAGTGGTGGTGGAGGTGGTGATGGTGTAGGTGGTGGTGAAGGTTGTGGTGGTGTTTGTTTGGAGGTTATGAAGGTGTTGGTGCTGGTTGATTGGTTGTAGTGTATATGGATGCGGTGGAGGAAATGGTGGTGGAGGTTGTTCTTGCGAGGTTGGATGAGGTGGAGGTGGATGTGATTTTGGTGGTGTAGGTCGAGGTGTTGGTTGTGAAGGTAAATATAGTGGTAGAGGTGAAGGAACTGGTAGTGAAGAAGTTGATGGTGGTGCAGGTTGTGATTTGGTGCTGTTATTGGTAGAAGTTGACTTGGAGTTGCAGTTGCAGGTGATGGTGGTGTTAGGGGTAGAGTTGTAGATGGTGGGGTGAGGGTTTGTATGTGGTGGTTGAGGTGGTTATGGAGATGGTGGTGTTTGTGCACTCGGCTATGGTAGTGGTGATGAACGTCGAGGTGTTGAAGGTCGTAGTGGTTAAGGTGGTGGTGTAGATGACGGTGGTGGTGTAGTTGGTGGTGTAGGTGACGGTGGTATTGGTGGAAGTTGTGTGGTTGTGGTGGTGTAGGTTGAGGCGATGGAAGTGATGCTGGTGGATGTTGTGGTCGTGATATAGGTGGAGGTGTTGAAAGTGGTGGTGGTGGAGGCGATGATGGTGATTATAGTGGTGTCGGTGGTGTTGTAGGTGGTCGTGGAGGTGGTGATGGTGTAGGTAGTGGTGTAGGTTGTGCGGTTGTGGTTGTATAGGTGGAGAAAATGGTTGTAAAAATTGTTGTGGCGTATTTAGATGTGGTGGAGAAGGATGTGGTGGTGGTGGTGGTATAGCTTGAGGTGGTGGTTGAGGAGTTGAATGTAGTGGTGAAGGTGGAGGTAATGGTGGAGGTGGTTGTGGTAGAGGCGGTCCTGTTTGTTTTTTTTTATTTCAGTATTAAAAATATATTAAGAATAGAATTACAATATGACATGACATATAAGAATGTATTGTGTAATACATTAAATCTCCAATTTACAACAACATCAAACATTTCGTTAGACACATTTGTCATTTATCAATATGTCCAATATATTTGTATACATTAATGTTTGCATTGTAGACATATCCAAATCAAAACTCCATAAACAAAAACAAAAAAAATAACAATCTACAGTAAACGTACGTACTAGATCTATTGGAACAAATCGCTAAACAAGTGATGACATGTATTATCTACATGCATGTCCTTGATAGCACGCTCACGGGCGTATCTAAGCTATTTGGTTTGCTTCGGCACTACTTGTCCTATACATGAATAATATTGGAATACAAATCTACAACTGTATTTTTTCTATTGTAAAAAGTATTATCATATTTAACTGTGATACAGATATGTATAAATCCGCAATAAATTAGATCTATATGTATGTAGATATATCAATGTAAAACCAAATCCATTTTAAAGCTATGTTGCGTCATAAAAATTGTTTGTTGCGGCTTTTAACAAATATTATGCTTACTTGAAATGCCATGACGTGTACAGGTTTTAAGTTAAGATGCGAATAAAGCGTGAAAACTCTTTCCATTAACTTATTTTTTTAACAAGATTTAAATATGTTATAAATTGGATGAAAACATGAATTTGAAAAGTAACAAATATGAATGCTAATAAAAAACATAATTTTGTATAAAACAGGTCGATAAATGGCAGCGCGGAGGCATGGCTCGATATTAGCCCCGACAAGTCTCAAATGGCCCCCTCGCGCCACCATTTACTAACCTCTAAAGCATATCCATCCATAACAGGAACGTAAACGTTTACCCGAGTCTCTGTTTAATGTTAACGGATATTCCCCTCATTATCAGCAAACTTTAACTCGACTATAACAATTGTATTCCTGTGTTTAATCAAAACTAAAAAAGAAATCAAACTAACAAGTCCAAATGTAGATGACTTGGTCGGTAAGGAATTCTACAGCACTAACTCCTACCATTCATACCTGCCAGAAGGCAACGTGACTTGGGTGATTTACAATTGGCTCTAAATGGCAAGATCACGTGAAATGGAAAGAGGCATATATCGGTAATTTATATTTTGGAACTTCAGAACACGGTTCAGTCGTTCCCAATTTTACCGAATAAAATCGGTATGCTTAGCATTGTATACACAACCATTATACTGAGTGCGCATTTGAAATATACTTCTCGTTAAAGTATTGTGGGTAATTAAAAACAAATCCTAACTTACCATGTATTATCTTTTTACTACCACTCAACTTCTATAACTAACACTGCTTTGGAAAGTTCTATTTCTCCAAACTACAACTGCTACTAAAAATGTTGTGTTTTGTAATGAAGTTGATAATTATAAATGTAATTATTATAATTACCATAAGTATTAATAATAATAATAATAATAATAATATAAAATAATAATATATTTGTAGTGCTTAGCTTAGCAGTGCTTTCAGAAAATACGGACGCGTAATTACTGGTATAGACATTTACGTAGTGCTCTAAATAATAACATTTCATGAATATAACTGTGAGGATGCCGAAGAACATGGGATGATGACTGTCATGGGGGGAGGTCACGGTTCAGAGTTGACATGGCTACAGTGGTTGTGGTTATGAACCTAGCAGCCATTGAACGCCCATTCATTCATTCATTCATTCACTCATTCATTCATTCATTCATTCAATCCTTCATTCATTCATCCATCCATCCATCAATCCATTCATTCATTAATTCATTCATTCGTTCATTCGTTCATTCATTCATGTATTCGTTCATTCGTTCATTCATTCATGTATTCATTCATTCATTCATTCATTCACTCAATTATCCAATCATTCATTCTCTCACAATCTGCTGCTTGGGTAGCACACTCGCTTTTCACCTAGGCGACCCCCGTTCGATAATGACCAACGCATGAGCGTTCCGTTGGTAGGTACCATACCGGACAGGTGGTCTTCCACCGTTCACTCATGCCCCTCCCCCCCCCCCTCCCTCTCTCTCATCATCTCTCAAATGTAAACAAGTTGAACACAGTTCATATATAGCTGGAATCTTCAGCTATGATTCAAAATGTGTTCCTACTAAATGTGTCTCAAAAACTAAAGTAGGATACAAACAGGATGCACACATTAAGAAAGACTTCGTAAATAACGCAGTAGATACATGTGGAATAGGTGCAAAACACATATGATGCAATATTTGCAACTTTCACGAATCTTCAGAAAGCCATGTTTAAGCGAATAGCCCATAAAGCATTGTTGATAAATAGAAGACTACTCGATACCAAATTAATAACTAATTCATAACCGTTAAAGAAAACGGGGGCTATTTTGATTTTTACACGAGTTAGACTTTTGTGAGAATTACTATGTGTATTTCGAAGTTTATAAAGTCCTTCCGCGCCGAAGCCTCATTATGTGAGTATTCGGGGGGTTTCCCAGAACCCATTCCTAATTTACTTTTAGAGACACATTGAAAGTTGGGACGACGCGAATGTTGAATCATGTTGAATCATAACTGCAATTTCCAGCTATTAACGAGAACTCTTTGAACGGTTCAATTATCCTAAAAATACTTAGCGGTTAAACATACTGTCATAAAATTTGGCTGGCGTGCAAAGTAATTTATTGTGCATTATTGTTAATAAACCACAAAATCTAAACGTTTAACTGTTTCAAATAGTATCTAGGACGTTCATATTACATTCTTCATAAACAATGACAACAAACGCCGAATATCTTTTTAAAGACGTGTTTTAATTAAGTTCATTATCACGATGCATGGGTGACAACCTTTTCGTTTAGTTTAAATGAATCATATGAATAAATTTTAGTAGGGAATGTTTATTGCTCATTTTATTATTCACGTGGCCATCATTATAACGATAAAGTACTGTTTAGCGGTTATTCCGCAGTAGCGGTCGATTTTTACGGATCATTCCGGATATAGTCGATGTATTACGATTGAGGTCTGATACACTAATCATATCAGAAGCTACAACAGGCAGAATTTTAAACGCTGAAAGTCGTAGCGACAATCGCCTAGTAGATAGCATGTTTTTTCATATACTTTCTTGACAGTTTTGCTACTCCAGATGCATTATTAGTTGAAAGGAAATACATTTTAAGACATTTCCAAAGAAACCAACACTATTTTGATAGTATCTCCCTTTAAGGAACTTAAAACACTTGCTAATACGGTTGAAATGCTTGTAACACAGTCTTTGCATTCATGTAATAATTAATATTTTAATATTCAGCTTTTTGTTTGTTGTTTCAGGTTAATATTGAGTTTTGTTCAACACCACAGCTTTTGATCATCTGTCTCTTTACAGAGTGTCCGGTTATGAAACTCATAATGGTCGTTTTTTATTATATACATGTATATCCAGATAATGTGTGTTAGTAATGAATATTTAATGTTGGAATGTCGAGTAGGAATGATATATTTGTGTAGCCCAAAGAAAGAGAATGCAATTGAAAATCGGACAAAGAATTTCTCTCATGAGGTTTCTTGCCCGACATTTTCTTCCTTTTAAATGGAATTTGTTGAAAGGCTTTAAATATATTTTACTCGTACAGAGTTTTAAGCTGCTGAAAGTTACTTCATCTATATAGTTTCTACACTTGATTACGTTTTTATTAGTGGCGTACGTTTTACAATGAACCTAAATTAATCAGCTACGCATTTGACACAATAAATATATTCAATTCAAAACTGCCTGATTAAGATAAAACAATAACATAATTACACAATGATGATATATTTATTTAAAAATTTGATTTACATGTTTACGAGGCAATATTTTATTTAAACTTACCATTTTGAATAATACAAATTGCTTAGCAATGTTCAAGTCATATTTATAATATTGAACATATGTTATAGTAAATACGTACATAAATATTTTCGTTTAAACATTTACAACCACTGTATTTAAGGTGACGTATATCATCCCTATCTAATTGTCCAGACTGTCCGTGATATGCCCAGTGTTACGCAATCAACTACGGTGCCTTCGGCGCTTTGATTTAAATTGAGATTTTACAAATAGGTAACAGTGAATCTCACTACAACACGCCCGTAATTAATAATTAATTTCTTAGTTGGTGTAAGGTGACGTTTCATTAAACTGATAATTTATGAGCAAACTCTTGCAAAACGAACTTAAGTAACTAAATGTAATTCTACTACAAAAACGTAGGGATCACAAGAGCAAACACGCCGCTAATTCAGGACAGTGCGTGTAAAAAATCTTCAACTGAAGACTGTGCGCATACTTCTACCTTCCAATGAAGACAGCATTTAATCCCTAGTTTAATATTTCTTTATTTGACCTCCACCCCTAAATCTGGGGTATTGCACTATTTTGTACTGGCGCCCTGCTGTGGTCACAGTGCGAGCACAGTGTGGTGACCCTTATCATTTGAGATCAATTCACTGGTGCAGAGGTGTAGAATTGAATTACCACCCATGTGACTGACTGCATTCATAGGATTTTGTGTTGCATTCTTTGTTGGATACATCGTGTCACCCAGTCAGGGTCTTATGCACTGGAAATAATGACATGTAAAAACTGATAAGTATTATATCATTTTGTTGTTAGTACAACTAATCCATGTCATTGTGCTGTCTAGTGCTGTAAAATAATAATACGATGAAATATATGAAAAAATATACTTTGAATCACTCAATTAAAATTTACAAAGTTTTTTTGCTAAATCAAAAGAGTATAATAGTAACAATATTTTAATAATTGCCTGATATTGCACAGTATTGTAAGTGAATTAAAATTGAGCATTAACTTTATCAGTGCGCATAGCCATTGCTCAGTCAGCTTAGAGAAATAATGCAGATAATTATAAGAGATTTTTTGGTGGCCCAATATACAGATAGGAGTACCCATAGGGAGGGGCCAGATATTCCTTAAACTAAGCCTTTGAATACCTGACAAAGCATATTGTTTTAATACATTTTATCAGTTGGCTAAATGTGTCTAAGTTAAATACATTATAATACACCATAAATGTTGACACATGGATTTATAGACACAGCTATTAATAGTAACAACTGCATGTACTGTTTGACCAACCAAGAATTATGAATAAAATCCCGCTCACAGCAATATCAAAATACATCATCTACATGTATAATCAATCGTAATCCATGTAGATGATGTATATTGCTATGAAATCGATTTTACCCGTGGTTGCTTAATAATTATGTGCACAATTATAACCAATTGGAAAACCGACAATTTGCTTTATACAGTTTACCATTGAGTTTAACAAATAAATTATCTAGGAGAAAGTTAAAAGCTGCACACATCTAGCAATGTCATCAGTTTGATAGGAATTTAGATACAAAATGCCAGCTGCAGTACATAAGACAATGAACATGTATAAACATTTGTCTCTTGCCAATTTTGTCTCTAATGTTATATACATCATATAATTAGTTACACAGTAACCTAATGTTCACTTAACAACATATGCATTATGACTTAGACAGTCTCAACCAGAATGTAATCGAGTAAGACCTAGATACTCGAACCCCGTTTGGGGGTGTCACCTTCTCAGTCAGTTGAGGTTGTCAAGTGAATATTATATAATAAACAGTTCAGGAAATTTTTAGAATACAAATATTAAGAAAAAGAAAGAAATCTGTATATAAAAAACATTTGGAAAATAATACATAAACTATTTCAGTGTGTTGCGCTATGCTACGCGTAATCATCATCGTCGTCATCATCATAGTTCTTAAAATTATTTGTCATCAAAAATCAAGTTCAACCAATTAATTAATATCAAGACCAAATAGGCATATGAGTTTGTGGGTAGGTACGTTGTTTATTTCCAGCAAGCAAACCCATATGGGCCCAATATGGGCTATAGCTGGGCAAAAAAAATACAATATGGGCTCCATGTGGGTCCAATGGTATGTGTTTGTCCATATCAGACCCATATGTGTCCCAGCAAGGAAGCCCACGTGGGTTCACTGCAAGTATGCCCATATGGGTCCCAGTAAGCCATCCCATGGGGCACGATATGGGTTTTACCTGGGCTGATATATCTCATGGACCCAGTGTGGGACCCATATGCATTATCTTGCAACTATAAAACCCCGATGGGTCCATGTAAAGTAAAACCATTTGGGTCCTTACTAGAAAGCGTATATGGGTCTCAGAAAGCAAGTCTATATGGGCCCAATGTTGGCTATAGCTGGGCAAAAAAATACAATCTGGGCCCCATGTGGGTCCTATATGCATTATCTTGCCACTATACAACCCACGATATGGGTTTTACCTGCGCTAATATACCTCATGGGTCCAGTGTGGGCCAAAACTGCATTATCTTGCCACTATCAAACCCAGATGGGTTCAAGTAAAGTAGACCAATTTGGGTCCCTACTAGAAAGCCTATACGGGGCCCAGAAAGCAAGTCCATATGGGCCCAATATGGGCTATAGCTGGGCAAAAAATACAATATGGGTCTCATGTGGGTTCCAAATGATAGTTTTGCCCATATCAGACCCATATGGGTTCAAGACAGGAAGCTCATGTGGGTCCACTGCAAGTTAGCCCATATAGGTCCAAGAAAGCCACCCCATGTGGGCTATAGCTGGGCAAACACTACAATATGAGACCCATGTGGGTCCCATATGCATTATATTGCCACTATACCACCCCCGATATGGGTTTTACCTGGGCTAATATACCTCATTGGCATATGAGGAAACTGCACTGCATACTAAACGTTGTTATTGAGGTACGCCAGTATGACCAATATGTAATTAGAGCTGATGGTTCCAGACGTGTAACCCTGCGTAACCAGATAATTCTACGTAAATACATCCCAATGTATGTAGATTGTCCAGACTGATTGTTGATGCCGACTTCACAGGTCTATGCCTACCCAACTCGAGGCTCCTACTCCAACTTGTAGGCCTAGAACACTGACACTGCGCGTTACCGTCTGTTACGAGAACACCTAGGCAGCCCGAGCCAATACAGACACCTGTCGCTACACGTGGCATATCCGGGCTGATCACAAACCAGAGCATCTGACATAGTTGACCTATGACTCCCCAAATTAGTCGGACTACCAGACACCAGATGCCGGTGAGAACCCTACAGCTCTGCCACCAACTGGAGGATGAATTATCCCTGTTTTTGATGTACCTTTCAACCTAGACGATCAACCAGATTAAGGCGTGCTCCTACATTGCATAACGACTATGACATGCAATTGTCTCTGAATCTTTGCCCTAATGCTATGTTCTGGTTGTTTACATTGTATAGTCTCTTTTCCCTCATATAGTCGCATTTAAACATTTGAGTTATTTTACCAGAACAAGAGTTATTATATGCATAACATAGTAAATGACAATTATGTGAAAGAATGAGACTACTGTGTTTTCACTTTACTTGCACATATTTACTTGTAATGTTTACGACTGTGCTTGATATTATGCAACGTTAATTTCATTATGTTTGCAATAGATAGAGTTGTCAATTATATTTAATATTATGTTACTGTAGTGTTTGATATTTTAATGTCTTGATGACTACATTGTAAAGTAAATTTTCATATGTTCAGCTGTTTCATACTGTTATACGATACATGTACACTGTTTTATTAACTTAACCTAGTTCTGTCTTTAGAAAAGCCTTTTTTTACATACTTACTACCCAAAGTGAGGGGGGGGGGGGGAGAGAAAGAGGATTTTAAATTTTAAATGAAACATTAGTTGAATCTTTGTCTTTTTTTTGGTCAAACCTTGATCATTGTTGGTAGATGCCAATAAAGTATACAGCAAATAGACCGTTTTGATCTTTGGAAATAATTAAATTCCATCATGCATTAATACATTTCAATATATACCCTTTCATAAAAATGGAAGTAGGGCGAACGGACCCAGGGCGAGCGGAATATAGGGCGAACGGAACAAAGGGCGAAGATATTTTTGGGCGAACGGACTCTGAACATTAAATCAAGAAACATGTTAGGCGGTTTTTATATTAAAACAGACAGGTAAGTTATACAAAGTGTTAATAATATATATTATATTTATAAAGCAACTTAAATTTGCGCTGTTACTTTTCCTAGTATTGTGAAAGAATTGGGTTTTCTAAACCTGATTTAAATTTGTCATACAATTTCGCGAGAGAGAACATTAATTTTTGCTATTGTGCAATCAAAATATTGCATTGCTATATTTATAATATTATAATATGCACAATATCTCATTGTTTGCTGCTTTGGCGGTACCAGGGTTGAATAGAGAGCAACTAAGCAAATGAAGAACATATCTAATTAAGTCCCTCATACAATCCTTGCCCTTGGTCGGAATGCAAACTGCTTTCAGCAACCATCCACATCCAACAATGGGCTTTCTTTTCGGTGAGTTAAATTGCTCTATAATTTATAATAATTGGTAAAACTGTAATGTAGAAACAAGTTCCAATGATAGGTGTATATGTTAATACATATCCTTGCCTTTTATACCTAAAATTGCGATGTATCTTGATTCGCATGCATATCATAGACATTATATTGCCAGACCTGGTCTCACGTAAAATATCAAATATTTTGGCTTTTGTAATTAAAATAAATGTTAACATTATTGTAGCATTTTCTCTGTCAACTTTTCTTATGTATGGTTTAAACAGAAATTGGTTGGTGTTCTGCAAAATGAGGTTGGTGTAAAACGCGTGCGAATCACCATTCAACTAACTAATCAAATTTGGTACTGGTATGTGTCTTTGTATTATTGCGAAATGCTTAAACTTTTCAATTCCCAATACAAACAGCCGTTTAAATATGTATGTCTATATAGGTGCATTTTGCAAACTGATATGGCTGTTGTTGTTTTTTTAACTTAAAATTGTAGACCTGATGTTTAGTATAAATAACAATTAAGCATTTATAGTTTTACAAAAACAAAATGTGTGTATTAAGTTCACTTAATGTACATGTAAAGCAGCTGCAGGAAATTTTGTCTGAAATAACTGTAGTTTTTTTCGTTCAGAAGCAGTCAACGAAATTTATTCGCTTCAAGTCGAAGATTGCTAAAATTAATATAGATAGAAGGAAAGAAATGGAGTTTGAAGTATTGAATTAATGGCTATATTGTTGTCACCTACCGAGATAAATTAAGGGCATAAGTTAAATGTGGTAATGGTGAAGTTCATGAAAAATACAACAGTGCAAGAACAACAGTGCGGGCTTTCCAGAGATGAATTCGTAATGGTCACATATAGCATGAAGCGTTGTGCCAGACTGTGTGAAATCGGGATTTAAAAAAATACTCTAGCTGTGCTACTATTTTGACCTTGTTTCTAATGATAACGCTTTCAGTAATTACTTGAATTAGTTTACAGAAGAATGTGATAGCAAAAAAAGAAAGGAAACAAAGGACCTTGTAACAATACAACATGTATTGAGAAGCTTCCACACCAGCAGATTTGCAAAATAATAGTGATCATTCTGATTTTTATGGGGAAACATTTGTGAGATATCTAAATAATTTCCATTTGCCTGTAAATTACTTTCGCCAATTTAGGATAAAACCAGTTCTCTGAATGAGGTCAAAATGCTCAATATTTTACGAAATTTGCTTACTTTCTGTATCAATGGATATAACCTTGTTTGATTTCTAGCTCGACTGTTCGATGAAAAGGTGAGCTTTCCTACTACCCCTGGCGACGGCGTCCGCGTCTGAATTTGGTTAAAGTTTTTATTCCAAAGTTATTAACTGCAAAACTACATACGTTATTCACTTGAACCTTGGAATATACCTATGTCATCAACTCCAGGGTCATGGGCAACATTCTGAAAAACTGTTTTGTATTTTGACAGAAATATGCCCCCTTTTGTATAGATTTTCTGGTTAAAGTATATATTCAGACGTTTTATAGCTTGAAACTAAATAAGCTATTCACTTGAAACTTCAGATGTACTTTTGTCATCGACTCCAATATCAAGAGCTACATTCCCCATTGTATTTTGCAAGAGTTTTGCCCTTTTTCACATATATTTTCGGAATAACTTTTTTTATTCCAATGTGTAGTAGCTTCCAAACTTGATAGGTTCAACAATCCCCAATAACATAAGGTTGTCACTTGAAACTTGGATTAATTTGATGAAATAATTGCCCCACTATAAACTCAGTTTTGTATTTCAACAAATGTATGGCCCTTCCACTTTCCAAAATATATACGAACTGAAGTACTTCGAAAAGTCGATTGCGCTGTCCTCTGACAGCTCTTGTTTATATATAAGTCAGTGTAATATACTTTACCAGAATAATTTATAAATGCATTATAGTTATAAGTTGTTCCTTGTGGATAAATAAATACAAAATGAACAGAGCTGGTTACTGTTCTGAATATAATATTGAAAGAACTATTTCAGCAGCTGCCTATATAACTTCCTGCTAAGGCCAAAAAATGTGTTTTTCGGGGAACGGTCTCAAAAAAGTTAGGTACGGTCGGGATAGATTTTTTTTAAGACACATTTCGGTCAAAACCATCGAAAACAAACTTAAATCTGACAAATATGGCTTTCATGGAAAAAAAAGTGTCGCTAAAAACTTTAGGGTCGATGGTTTTTCGTTAAGTAGGGTCGGGTTGCCCGAAACACATACTTTTTTTTCTTTTGGCCTAACGATTTTAAACGCTAGTGTTGTACTAACAATAATCGACATATATAATGTTGTTTTTCTTCAAGTTTAGAATGCGTTGACTGTTTGTGTCGTTCAAGATAATATTATTAAAATCATATGTAATCATTTACATATGCGCAATAAAGCAATTTAATTTTATCTTGAACATGTTTTGAAAATTGTAAGATTCATTTTTGCTGTACAAAAAATGTTTAAATTTACATTCATGATTCAATACATAAATTAAAATGTTTGCCTAATCAGCCAAAGAGATTCTACAGGTCAAATAATAACAGGAATGGGTACTGACTTTTGACTGTTATTGTTGTTGTTGTTTGTTAATTAAAGGGACCTGTTCACAGATTGACGAATGGACAATTTTTCAACTTTTTGTTACCGATTCCAAAAATATAAGAACACTGTATACACGGGAGCAATATAACACTACGACCAAGAAATACACTGTAAAAACCGTTTCGTTTATGACTAATCATCCGTTAAAATTGATACAATTATAAAGCATTTCTAACGCTAAACGATGGAATTATTTGGTTCTGCTGATTTCGTTGAAACTGTTGACATCACTTGGAACACTTACATAAAGTAAATAATTCATGATGAAATACAGACTTCGGAATGGCCGAGTGGTTAAGGCGATAACCTTTTTATACGCATGTCCCGGGTGCGATCCCCGGTGATACCAATTTTGTATTTCTTTTTTTTTTTCTAAACACTTTTCTTGTTATTATACTTAATGTTTTTTAGTTGCGATGTTTAAATCTGTCAAGTTAATACTTTAAATGGTATACTTAAAAAAATGCAAACATCTGTGAACAAGTTCCTTTAAAACTTCAGGGAATACCAGCTCGATCTAGACAATGTTGTTAGCCAGTTTAGTTGTTGTCGCAAATACTTTTTGTAATGTTTCAAAACCGGATTGAGTTATGTTTATAACCAAACTTAAAAGTAAGGTTCACTTGCAGTTAATATTTACAAGGCAATGCTCTGTAGATAACTTACTATGCACACTTTCATGTTGATTTTAACATTATATTAGATACAATAACACATAATTATTTGTTTTTCGTAATTTGCCATTACTTAAGTTTTGTATTAAACTCTATCTTTATTTTAATACGCACCCTTTTTAATCACAAATGATGACATATATATAATAATAACAAGTACATTATGCAAGGTACATTAAACATACTTGTAGATATCGATATGCTTATTTGAACATCTGTCTTACATGATGCATTTTGTGTTCTTGTACTACTATTAAAATATTATGTTTTGTCAAGTTTACCGAATAGGAAAAATAGCATGTTTTACAACATGATGTTAAGTGTTTTATTATCAATACATTAATAACTTACACCAACTTAGAGCTTTGATGATATGGTCAAAATTATACTCCAAATAATATGTCATTTGTTAAGTATTGGTTTTTGTAAAGCTGCATCTGACAGACATGTGATCGTTAATAAGAATACATAGTTAGCAGGACTACAGACTGGAAAGCTACTTGTGGCCATTAACAGCCAATATTTATATTGTCCTGTTCTTGAAGTTGGACAACCATAGAATGTTACCAACAGCTTCGCAACAATTACCTCTGTATAAGTGACAAATTATGCAGAGAATCATGTTTGGACTTTTTCATTAAAGCTTTTATTCAGGTTTTGCCTTCAGGACCAATCTGTGTTGCAACCAATATGGGACCCATGCAATTCCCGGTTGTACTTTCTGCGGTCGGGCCCATGTGGGGCTCCCATCAAGGTCCCATTTGTGTTTGCCCATAATGGTCCCATGTTGAGACCACATGGGTCCCAGGTGGACCCATATTGTTACCCATATGGGACCCACGTAAATCCCGGTTGCACTTACTGGGGTGGGGCCCATGTGGGTATCCCATCAAGGTCCCTTTTGTGTTTGCCCATTATAGTCCCATGTGGAGACCACATGGGTCCCATTTTAGAACCATATTGTAACACATACGGGACCCACGTAAATCCCGGTTGCACTTTGTGGGGTGGGGCCCATGTGGGTATCCCATCAAGGTCCCATCTGTGTTTGCCCATTATGGTCCTATGTTGAGACCACATTGGTCCCAAGGTCGACTCATATTTTAACCCATATTGGACCAACCTTAATCCCGGTTGCACTTTGTGGGGTGGGTCCCATATCGGTAGCCCACACGGAACACATATGTAAACCCTCAAGGGGCCCATATGGGTCCTGTCTGAGCTTGTTTGCTGGGTTATTGTGACTTGTGAATATACATAAAATAGGAACGATTAAATTGTGAAATACAACAAGATAACACCTAAGTCACCAAACAAAAAGCATACACAATTAAATACACACAACAAAGCAATATGTATGAGAAAAAAAAACGAAACAGTAAACATAAAATAAGTGTTGCATTTTAGTATAACATGGATTATAGTAAAGCGACTGTACTAAGTCTATCTCGATCATAGTAACAATAATTGACAAATGATTATTTAAATGTTTCTTGTTTGTATTTGACAGGTTTTTCGAACAAAACAAAGGGCCAATTTATAACTGGTAAATTAAAATTTTACCTATTATTTATTAATTTCACAAGCTTAAATATATTCACGGAGATACGCAGTAACTTAAAAAAATTTATTTTCTTCATTTGTCAACATTAGCTTCATTAAATAGTTACATTGTATTTAAATGGTAAATTGATTAACTGACTAAAACCAACTAGCTTATCAACATCTGACCATCAACAACGGACACTTGATTTCAAAATTAATATCTGGCCAGTAGGGTGGAGCTTAAAACATCAAAAAATTCAAAATCTTTTTTCTTCAAAGTCTTGCCCCCCAGATATGTTCTTTATGATATAGAAACACTGTATGGAATGTTTGTACAATAAATGCCTATGTTTAGGGGTAGCTTATGTGCCTCAAATATTATCATATTTATAAAACAAAACACAACAAATTACACGACTTTCACGAGTATCACTCTAAATTTATTTGGAACAATTTAGTAATTATTTTGAACACAGTTAAAATGTTCTGACAACTTATTTTAATAAGAATGTGGTCTATTTGCTGTATACTTTATTGGCATCTACCAACAACGACCAAGATTTGAAAAAATACAAAGATTGAACTAAAGTTTTATTTAAAATTTAAAATCCTCTTTCTCCCCCCCCCTCAAGTTGAGTAGTAAGTATGTACAAATCGAAGTCGGCTCTAATGACAGAACTAGGTTAAGTTAACAAAACATTGTACATGTATCGTATAGCAGTAGGAAACAGCTGAACATATGAACACTTTTTAAAAATGAACATGTGCATGATGGAATAAATTTACTTACAATATAGTCCTCAAGACACTAAAATATCAAACACTACAGTAACATGATATTAAATCTAATTGACCCCCTACCTATTGCAAACTTAATGAAATTAAAGTTGCATAATATCAAGCACAGTCGTAACCATTAAAAGACAATATGTGCAAGTTAAGTGAATTCACAGTAGTCTCATTCTTTCACATAAATGTAATTTACTATGTTATGCAAAGAATAACTCTTGTTCTGGTAAAATAACTCAAATGTTTAAATGCGACTATATGAGGGAAAAGAGACTACACAATATAAACAAGCACAACATAGCATTATGGCAAAGATTCACACAATTCCATGTCATAGTCGTTCTGCCATGTAGGAGCCCGCCTTAATCTGGTTGATCGTCTAGGGGGAAAGGTACATCAGAAACAGGGATAATTCACCCCCCAGTTGGTGGCAGAGCTGTAGGGTTCTCACAGGCATCTGGTGACTAATAGTCCGACTAATTTGGGGAGTCATAGATCAACTGATATCAGATGCCCAGGCATTTGATCAGCCCGGATGTACCCGTGTAGCGACAGGTGTCTGTATTGGCTCGGGCTGCCTAAGTGTTTTCGTAACAGACGGTTACGAGCAGTGTTAGTGTTCTAGGCCTGCAAGATGGAGTAGGAGCCTCGAGTTGGGTAGGCATAGACCTGTGAAGTCGGCATCAACAATCAGTCAGGACAATCTACATACACTGGGATGTATTTACGTAGAATTATCTGGTTACGCAGGGTTACACGTCTGGAACCATCATCTCTAATAACATATTGGTCATACTGGTGTACCTCAATAACAACGTTTTGTATGCAGAGACAGTTTCTTACGTATTGCATGTGTCTGTTCTGAAGAGCCTCTTCTCTTGCCATTGCTGTGAAACACCACGTCTCATGAACATTGAACTTGCTGGGTGGGAAGGGTATAACATCCCTGATAGATTTGCCGAAATTACACAAATCTGGGAAGAGTTTTGTGATCGGATCTGGTGTGTGCAATACTGCAGCATCGCACGTTGAAATTGTTGGTTGTCAATGACTCAGTATCACTTGAGTCACTAGTGGCGTTTTACATTATTCACACAAACCTCGCCTCGACAATTACTATGTGGGAATGCCACAGACAACAACTGATGATGAACACCCCAATCTTTCTGAAGTGTCGCCTGACAATAGTATTGAACTTAGGACCGCCATCGGAAGCAAGCTCATAAGGTATTCCGTATGTAACAAAGATCCGTCTAAGACCGAGATGAGCCCGGTAACACCTTGATATGATCTTCACACAATAGGTCAGTTAAAGTAACGATCAACACCCACTAGACATGTGACCTGTGTCTTTTGTAGGTAAACGAAAAGCAATTTTAGAACACAGACACTGTAAGGGTTATTCCGGGGCATACAGTGAGATAGGTAGAGCACAGGGGCTTTGAGTATCAGATAGTTACCGATACTCAGTTGTTGTATAGATAAGATATGAAAGACAGTTATCAATTAACATTTAACAAGGAAGAAATGTTTTGATAATTTGTGCTGGCCTTTGCTGAAGACCAGCTGGCCAGTAGGGTGGTGCTTATTTTTGTACTTTTGAAATACGATCTTCTTACCCTCTCATTTTGTTCCTATAAAAAAAAAAAAAAAATTTCGCAAAATATTAGCACAATTGAACAATATTTAGGGGTAGCTCAATGATAGTGAAGTTTCTGATATTGGGCCACAAAGCTGCAGCGGTACGGCCGCCTTATTATTTCGCATACTACCTGTAAATTAATTCTCTTAATAAATTAAAATCCCAAATTGAACTACTAAGTAAAGGGCCATTTACTCCATTGATCATATTCACAACACAATATTCAATAATTGTTGTTCAAGACCAAGAACCAATCATCCATATTTCATTGTTTTTCTGACAAAGCAAAATGTCAACAAATTCATTTTCAGACAAGTCATTTTCGTACTTGTTTGGACCGGCTATGCTGACTAGGCAACTGTGTTAGAGCAGCACTGCAGTAATTATTAATACATCTGTTTAAACTAATTAAAACATTTTAGAGAATGGCATACCTGATTTATGTCTTGGGAAACAAGAAGCACTCTGACCCTTTCGTCGCTGAGAGAAGAATTTCTTGATGCCCTATATGCTGCACATCAAGGAGTAACATCAATGATTTGTAGAGCTGAATCATTGGTATTTTGGCCTGGCATCACACCTGCCATAACCATTCTCTGTTCAAGTTGTAATCACTGCAACCGCAGTGCTCCGTGCGCACAACATGAATAGCACTGCCCCCCCCCCCCCTACGCATGTTAGCGGCTACGCATCTTATTAGCGTCTGCATCTATGCTATTTTTAGAATGATTTACACATATTTCCGGAATACGCAAGAAGAGCCAGATGAGTAATACATGTAATATCAGTTGAGTGCGTTGTTATAGACAAGTTTCGTCTGGTTACACAACTATCATTCAAACACAAACGAGACAATAAAAGAAATCTCAGTAAATAGCTTTCAGAAAAAAACTTCATTTCCAGGAAAAATCCAAATCATACTATGTAGAATACTTAATAAATTACTAATGAAAGCCTAGTTTTTACAGGTCTTACTATCACGAGGTTTTACGCCGTGGTGACTATTGTAAAATTAACGTTTCCAAAAATCAAGGAAATAATCAGCGCTGCTATCATAAGCTTCCGGTCAGAGTCATCACATATAGACGTCGCGCTCATGCGCGGCGACAATAACAGATGCAATTCAAAACGGCATGATTGAGGGACAAAAATTCACATAAATACACAATGGCGATTGTATTTTAACGCCTCCTTTTGACTATTATAAATCGCAAAGCAATGTCTCTGTGTTCAAGTTATATTTATAATATTGACGCAAATGCCATAATAAAGAATTGAATGTAGGATTCATATAAATGAAGTTATGCGAATATTTTCATTTAATATTTGACAGCTTGGGAAGAATAAAACACATTATTGTGTATAACACGTCGTGTTTGATGGTTCTGGATAGTTAACCAGATGTTCTACACATGATAACACTGATCGATCGCAATTATCATAATTTTCCACTAAAATCATTCATAACCACTGTTATGCAAGCGACTTACAGAAGTGTTTAAATTTGTATTCCCAATATTGTGACCAATGGAAATTGACAGTCAATGCATCCAAATCAAAAGTTGTTGTTTTTAGCAAGGGTAGACCTGGGAATTATGCGTTTTATTATAAAGGAAATCCTATTGAAATTGTTAAGAGTTATAAATACCTTGGTATATTATTTAATAGAAGTTGTTCATTTTTCCAGACAAAAAAGAATTTGGCTGAACAAGCAACCAAAGCTATGTACTGTCTTATAACCAAATGCAATAATCTAGCTTTGTCTATTGATATGAAAATCGATCTTTACAACAAAATGATTAAACCTATCCTTCTGTATGGATGTGAATGCTGGGGATTTGGAAATAACTATGTACTAGAAAAAGTCCAGTTAAAATTTCTTAAAATAATACTAGGAGTCAAGCCCAGCACTGCGTCATGTATTGTTTATGGCGAAACTGGAGTTATGCCCCTACAAATTGATATTGAAACAAGAATGATTTCTTACTGGTCTAAATTAATTAATCCTTTATGTGTTAAACTTTCACATTTTGTATATAACATTTTATTAGAAATGCATAAAACAGAAAACTTCAGCTCTGACTGGATAATATGTATACGAACTATTTTTATAAAATGCGGAATGATGAATATTTGGCAGTCACATGATTTTCCTAACAGCATATGGCTTGTTAAAAGTACAAAACAAAAACTGTCTGACCTATTTATTAACGAATGGCACTCTGATGTGAATAACTCTAGTAAATGTAGTAACTATAAATTATTTAAAGATAATTTTGGTCTAGAACCTTACCTAATTAATACGCCAGATAGATATCTTAAATATATGATCAAATTTCGAACAAGAAATAGCAGATTACCTGTTGAAACTGGAAGCTGGCATGGGATTTTAGCAGATCAACGAATATGCTCATTATGTAACTCTACCTCCCAAATTGGTGATGAATTCCATTATTTACTCGAGTGTAATGCTCTAAAAGATGTTAGAAATCGACTTATTAATACACACTACTATGCAAGACCGAATGTTTTAAAATTTAAATCTTTAATGACAACTGATACACAAAACCATATTGAGTACAGAAAGTTATGTATTTTCATTAGAGAAATATTAAAACGTGTCGAATAAACCATTTACATTTACGATGGTGTACGTACATGTGTTACCTTTTCCTTTTTATTTTTATTTTGATGTTATACATTATGCATTACTCGTCATTTTGCTATTCTCTCCCAAATATTGTACTATCATTTTGCATTATTGAATTTAGCCCCTTCACTTATGTATCTCTTTGTTTGCTTGTATGTAATTTCTGCTCATATTGTCATGTTATGCATGAACTGAGCTTGCAAATAAACTTGACTTGACTTGACTTGACTGTATCTAAGGTGACAAATGCCATCCCCCCTCTAATTGCCCAGATAATCAATTATAACGGTGAGGGTGCTCTTGAAAGTAATTAAAAGGTAAGGTGAGCGCATACAGTTTAATTCGATTCACCGGTTTTAGTCAGCTTGCTTCTTGGAAAATGTATGGTACGTAGGTAAGCATAACTTTTGTTTCGTTAACTTTGTTTTCCTTCGTGACCCAACAAGCACATATCTACATCCGCTTTAACAACTTTTTTAGTAAATGATTATAACTAACTTTTAAAACTAATAATAAAAAAGACACACTTGATATTTAATAGGCAATGTATTTTAAACAATTTGGAAACTTAAGACAAAGTTTCCGAGTTCACAATCGTCACTTCTGACATGAGTTCCTATTTCCTTTTCCCATGCGGGCGCATTTTTCTTGTTTTTCTTCCAATTTAAACACATAGTGACACTGTACAAATTAGTAGTTCTTCTGTAGTGTGATTTCGACCCCTGCGCCACAATGGCCACAAACATCCTTCCTTGAAGTTGATTTAAATGTGCAGGTATAAAAACATGTTTCAGTATGTTTTTCACAATTTCTGCAGGCGGTTCCGTGGTCTAGTGGTAACGCACTGGCTTTACAATCCAGGGGACGCAGGTTCGATCCCCCGCCACACCCTAACCTACTAACTCGTTTTTCGCATTAGACGTTCAACCGAGGGGCAGTGTACTAGATGCTTCACACCGGCTTCGAAAAGACCGAGGAATCTTCTGTATCTTGCACTATCCCCGTAACCCAACTAACAAGTCTTTTGGGGGCGATGGTCATATGGGGAAATATCCCCGTGCATTCGATAAAAATGTACTACACACACGTTTTCAAATAGGTTCCTGGTCACAACACCTCTTGGAGATAAGTACACAGGATTTGCATCAATAAACGCTTTTTTGTCATTTATTATTCATAAGCACCTGCACAAATTCAAACTTTATTAAGACATAGACGTATGTTATTGTTAAATGTGCGCCCAAATGATCAATTACTGTCAGTATTTAGGAGGGAATTTCCGACAAACTTTGCAAAATGCGATTTATTTACTAACGCAAACCACGCAAACCATGGCAAAGTTGTTACAAAGGGTGACAACTATTGTATACAAACGGTTAAACAACACCAATACTTGCTGCCTGGACTATTTCCGCTGTTGTAATAGAAGACGCAAAAAAGTGTATGGTCGGGTGCAAAACAAATATGGTCGGGTTAGTGGAAACAAACAACTTTTTTACGCCAAATCAACATATTTGCAATACATTCTGCAAAACATATCATAACGTGTCTTATGTGCCAATTTAGATAAGTTATTTGGACAAATCAATCAGTTTCATATGACGTTATTTTATCAAATTTTATTGAAATATAAGTACACAGTGCACCAATATTTTCAATAACTATTAATGAAAGTTACTCACTTAAAACCTGCGTAAATTAATTATTCTCTTATCTTAAAGTACAAATAAACCACAACAACTAAATAGCAATTGGACATGTATTTGGTGAAGCATATTTTACATATAAAACGAAAGCAGTGGACGTTGTACTGTTTAGCCACCTTGCCATGTCTGTGGTCCAACTACTGGTCCAGTCTTGTGGAGGAACATCCGATATTCGGTATGCACGACTATGTCTGCATGCAACGAACGATGCCTCGTACCAAGTTTTATTGTTGGATACAAGTATTACTGTAACGAGACTACATACATATAAACTTTCATTCAAAAGAAAGACTATTAAGAATTACTTCAAAAACAGTCTTTTGTAGATGCCAATAATAAGTGTTTATGGAATTCAAAACACGTCTTAGCAGCAACAAATTAAGTGCAAACTTCATGATATAGGGTTGGATAGGCGGGTGTATTATTAAATATTTCTTTCGAATTTATACTTCTTACTTCTTATTTCACCAAATACAAGACCTCTAGTGTCGACTGAACATATATAATAGAAAAAACCAAACAGGTATTTCTTGAAAGGCGAATATTTACTAAAATCTTGTATAGTCATTGAAAACTGTTGACCAATTTAGTTTAGACAAAATCTCAAAAATATCTTTCGAAACTGCTCTGTTAAATTAAAACTTCTGTTGCTATAAACATTAATTTTGAAAACTGAGTGGAGCCCGGTGTTACACAATTGCGAACAACTGCAATGCCTTCAGCGCTTTTATGTTAAGAATGCGCGTTCCAAATTAATATTTGCACGTACAGCATTCAAATTATCATATTTACATGTTTGCATACGTGTCGCTGCAAAAAGATGGATGCGGTAGTCCATTAACCAATAATAACTTTAAAGAAACATACAACACGTTCGATTTAGAAACTATACTGTAATAAAAGTATATTACCTGCTATATTCTTACGTATTTAGCGTTTTTAGTTTATGTTTTGAACAAACTTCTAAGTTGGTGTAAGGTTACATTTCATTGAACTGATTAATATGTGAGCAAACTCTTGCATAACTAACTAAAGAAACTAAATGTAATTGTTCTACAAAAACATAGGGATCAGAAAGCTATAGGTGAAAACACGCCTCCAATTCAGGACAGTGCGTGTAAAACACCTTCAACTGAAGTCTGTGCGTGTACTTCTATCTGCCAATAAAGACAGCATTTAATTCCTAGTTTAATCCTTCTTTATTTGACCGCCCCCCTCCTATCCACAAATCTGGGGTAGTGTACTCTAATGGACTGACACCCTGCTGTGGTCACAGTGCGTGAACAGTGTGGTGACCCTTATCATTTGAGATCAATTCACTGGTGCAGAGGTGTAGAATTGGATCACCACCAAGTGTGACTGACTGCATTTATAGGATTTTATGTTTTGTAAGATACATCATGTCACCCATTCAGGGTCTAATTCACAGGAAATTATAGCATGCCAAAACTAATAATTAATATATAACTAGATAACAGTAACAACAACTGGCATGACGGCTTAATATTTCCTAGCATACAGTATAATAACACGATATGTCGAAATAAAAAATGCCCATATATCCATCATCAATCACGTATCTAGGGGTCAATTAGCGCTTCCCTAAAAATATTTTTATAAAGACGACTCACACGAGAAGCCCGTGTAAATTCCCGATGAATAATTAATGTAAACCCTCTGCACAAGAACCTATACAAATATATTGACGACAGTCAAAACGAGAATAACATCAGGTCTATCTAATTGCTCACATACAAAATGTTAGAATTTGTATTGTTCACGAAAAATAATTCGCAATAAACCGACTCTTATATAAAGTTGTACGACTTTTGATCTTAACGTTTAATTACCTACATTTAGAAATGTGTCAACATATAATTTTATTATATAGTAACACACTTATGTTTATGAAAAACAGTAAATTTTCATGAACTTTAAACACATTTTAAAAAAACAAACAAACTGGGAAACAATTCGCGATATATTCTGGCAGCTTTCGTGAAAATATTGTCAGGTTATCAAGAAAGTCAAATCATGGCCCTCTGTCGGGACTGTTATGCTAAGTCTTTAACTTTTGGCGAAACCAAGGTTTTCACGAAAAGTCAAACTATTGTATTAAAGAACATTTAAAAAAAATTTACGAAAATAAGAAACATTTGCGAAACAGCTTGATATCAAGTTGCTGTCGTGTGCATTTGAGGGCACTAACGATGCATCCATTTCAAATTGCGACCGTAAATAAAGTGGAGAAAACAAATCTGCTTATTTTCCTGAAATGTTGACAACTATTTTTGAATTGTCTTGCAATTTACACGACACTTATCTGGTTGTCTTACGCAGAAGTTTGCTGCCTATAGAATTGACCTCAAATTATATAATGTAAATTAATCATTTATTAAATGTAGACCTTGAGAATGAGTATTTGCTTGGGCAACTGAGCCTGTCCTGTCCGGACACTGAATTATTACTGTATTATCAATGGATGTTAATTATAAAGCTAAAAAAAGCCTCGGTCACAACCGCGTTGCGTCAACCTATCGGGCTTTCGTCGAGGTTTTTGTCAAAAACGTGCGTCGGACCTACGGCGCCCGTGCGTGTTTTCTTCGATCGCAAGGTGGCCGCAACATCCGCAACAGACATTAGCGAAAGCCCTTAAGTTGATGCGTCGGCCTTGCGTCGATCACACATCGTGCGGGCACACTGCGAACATCGTGTGATGAACATACAGGCACTCTACGTTTTTTGCTTCGAAATTTCTTGTAGCAAGCATGCAAGGTGCACTTGCGGACGTCGCATGACTTGCTTGTGTAGTACTTAGAGAGAGACAGAGAGAGGGTCGAGCTGCAACAACTCTGGTCCTGCTTAGTCTGTCCGCAAGATTCCGCAGTAACTACCAGATCTGTTCAAGACTGTCAGATCTGATGACAGTCCTGGGTGTTGTTCCCAAATACTACTTTGGTACTGGAATCTCAGTACTTTTAAAGATTACATCCGTAAATGCACGAGTACACTAACTTATGCATGACCCTTCGCTGCTAATGTCCTCTCGGGACAACTTCTAAGCATTAACTGTAAGTTTCGTCAATTTAGACACATATGAAATCATCTATTTTAGTTCAACTGCTTAGTAAAAACAGGGCCTTCTACTTGTGATATGCAGTGAGATCTTGTTATATAATGGAATAAACCTTTCAAATGCGAGATACATTTTCTATGTGCAGTTTTAAAGGGACGTATTCACACATTTTCGTATTTTTGAAAAATATGTTTACTTCAAAAACCAAAGCGTCTGGAATAATCTAAAACAAATATTATTTAAAGAAAAAAAGTAAATTTAAACTATTGCCTTCGCCGGGACTCGAAAATAATGACGTAATTTCACAGTTTTGAGCCCGGCATCGATGGCGGAACGTTTCATTTACTGTATAAAATCGGCACCCCAAAAAGTAGTCTCTCACTGTGAGTGATATAGGTATATACATCACTTATTTTTTTCTATATTTCACTACTTAGCATTACAAAAATATCTTATTATTGAGTGTTATTTCTCTTGTTTGTAAAAAATGAAGAATTTCTTTTAAGGATCTATAACAAAATTTTTGAAAATTGTCGATCTGTTAACAGGTCCCTTTCAGGCGAAGTAAAACACACGTACTTTGTTTTTCGGCATTAAGACAAAATCCGTTTCTGAACTATTACACGGATGAAATGATGATAAAAAGTATGTGTTCCTAACATTTATTAATGACTAATAACGTTTTGTTGTGAATTACATGTGTACGTTAATGGATTTAAATGTATCATAATGTAGTATTTCACTCGACGGCATTAACACGTATTATTATATGACCTTTAAATAAACGGTTTCCCATTGGTCCACAGCATGACTGGCAACATTAAATATATATCATATTCAATGGACTTTTCGGTTTTCCCCAGTCATATTCAATGGGCTAAAAATAGCCAGTTGAAGGTACCCTTTTGCAGACGTTACGATAATGTTTGCAAAAGCGCAGCCTTGATACATTAAGTGACGTCACTTACAACAAACAGTTCGGTTTAACAATAACAACGACTCTATTTCGGAATTGACGTCATTTCAGTATAAGTTCTTTTGGCGCACATTTCACCGTTTTTAACGAAAAGTGCGTGTAACGTCAGTAAAAAAAAAAGATAATTTATAATGTAATAATAAAAAAGTTGTTGACTAGAGGGCCATAGAATATGACTGATATTCACTGGCATAAACACATATTTACATCTGCTGCGCCTCGGTCAATATGACTTTCTACCAGTGAATAACAGATCATATTCAATGGCCCTCTAGTCAATAATTGTATATTGTTCTGCTGAACTGATAAAGGAATACCTTTATTAATTTATACTAAATTGATGAAATGATGACTGTGACATTTTTAGTGTTTTTATTCATTCGTAAACATGTACTTTTTTTTCCCTTTCTCACTATCCTTCCAATCGATATACTTTTTATACGGTATTCAATCTTGTATGTTTAAGTTTGCTTCTTTTGCAGTATTAAGTCGACGTACACGATTTGTTATTTTTTAGTATTAAGGAGAAATTCCTGTCTATTAATGTGCTTCTATTGCAGTATTAAGGCGACGTTCATGGCAATATTCGTTATTTTTTAGTATTAAGGCGAAATGCTTGTCTGTTAACGTGCGGGTTAAATAATATTATATACACAGTGCATACGTATTAGTTTCTGAAAAAAAATCAAGAAGCTGAAAATACGACTTTTGCGGACAAAAGGCGAAGGGTATTTATTTTTTAATAATAATAAATATTGGCCGGCTTCAACCTTATATTGGTGTTTCGGTCACTGATTCTATCTAACTCATACTAGTACGATCGTTTTAATGATTCCGATCGTGATACTATTTCCTCTTTTAGTGTTTAAATTTTGAACTCCAAATTAAAGAGGGGCATAGTTATTTTATGTCCCTTCAGTTACCCACTAACAAAAACCCGTTTGATATAACATAACTAAACGTCGACATCGACAAACGCAATTTCTCTTATCGAATAATACAAATATATATGTTCTGTCAATACAAGATCCGTTTATCCTACAGCAACGGCTACATTTGGTTTTGAATGAGTCATCAGACGATCTGTATAAACGCTGTGTAAGGATGTATATAATAGCTCGCTGCGCAGCGAATAATTATATTAGTTTTAAATTTCTCTCTTTATATACATTTCTGAACATCTATTATTGTCTACATTATTTATAATATTGTTTTTTAAATATACTGCCATCATGAGAATTAATGGATGGTTTTACATTATAATTTTCGTACAAAATCGTGCAGCCTTCACTTTAACAATTAACTTACTAATTAGACTTATTGTAGATATGCTCAGTAAGATGTCAATACCGTCATGACAAAACTAAAACAAACTATTAATCAGTTTGTATTGCATGTATGTTCATGTAATAATAACAGGCAAAATGCAATTCATGACAATATAGCCACGACGAGGTATTTATCAATCATATATATTCCACTAGAATTGTTTGATTGCTTGTATTTCGTAGTTTTCTATAACGAAAATAAGTTGTTATGTAAATTACATATTTATGATAATGGTTATTTTTCTTGCATGCAATAATAAGGGGAAGTCGAAGATATGTTTTTTTCGGAATTAAGGCGAGGTAAATGCAAGAAAACACACCATACAACCTCTGAGCTTGTATAAACTAGGAAATATTTAAAACTTCACAATTATGTCACAAAAAATGTAGTTTGTTTATAATTGGTTAAATTGTGTATGTTTATGTTTAGAAAGATTCACTTCTATGCGCAAATTAGGCGGAAATAGGGAACCTCAAGGCGAATAAAATTTGTCATGTAGTGTACTGGAAATTATATAAAAACAAGAGCGATTTTTATTCACTTTGACAAAAAAACCTTCCTGACGTTAAGCTATCGATACAGGTTGTGCAAAAATAACTGCGTAGTGTTATAATTATCATTTGTTACGTTTAAGTAAAAACCGACACTGGGTCACCGAACGTTTGTAAGTTCTATATTCAATAAATTGCATGCAACTATCACGTATTCTTAGTTTGTGGCATGAGAATTGTTTCAGCTGAGTAAGAAAAGGTGATTGGGTGGATTGCATTTTCATTAAACATATGGACTCCTCATCTTTTAAACAATCACTGAATGAAATTGAATTGATATATATAGGATCTGTCATTTCATACCATATATTATTAAACGAGTTCAGGAATTTTGTTAGTAAGCGAGCCTTTGGCGAGCTAACTTAAGAATTTCCTGGACGAATTTAATAAAATATGGTATAAAATGACAACGAGTGTCAGATCTTTTTATCACATGCTTTTAAACGAAAGAAAAGTATAATTTTACCATAACATATTGATAAATCCTAAAAGTTGTGTATTTGCATGACGTCATTTCATGCTGACGACGTCATTTCAACAAAATAACGACATGCGATTGGTCAGTGAAATAATATCTAGCCAATGAAAACGTTTAGAATGTTATCTTACAGATGTGTAAGATAGAAATATTCGCAATGGTTGTATTACACGGGAGACAAGGTATAGCATGTAATAAATGGTGGTATTTTACCACGTCGAATAATTAAACAAGCTTTAAAGCTATAACATCTTATTGAAAAAAAACTATGCTCGATGTTCACTTGTATTATCTAAAGCAGTAAGTTGTCAACATCAGTCACCTAGCAAACGTCTATAGTCATTCGATTATAACTAAATACAAATGTGTTTGGTGTTTCTTAGTTGTTTTCATTAAAATGATGTGCTGTGTGAATTACATATGTAAGCTGTTGCGACCATTGTTTAATATGCAGTATTAAGGCGAAATCAAAAATACGTTTTTGTCAAAAAAGCGAATGGCGTTTCTTAACTATCACGCGGATAAAATGATAAATCATAACGGTCCCAAATATTTATCAACGACATATACGACATGTTTTGCTGTCATAAAATAACTATTTGGTGTACAGTACGAGGTTTGAGAATTCTTTGTTTCATTATGCAGTTAAAAACTCGAAACCGAAAGTTCATTTTTGATCATTTACGGCGTATTATGAATGCTTCTTTTGCAGTATTAAGGCGAAGCACACTATTCGCTATATTTGCGTACTTAGGCAAAGCAACTTTCTTTTAACGTACATGTTAAATAATGTCATATACAAATTAGTTTTCTACAAATAATTTTGCCTTGAAATTTAGAACATTTTCATAATTGTCTCAACTTGAGATATTAAAGCATATGAACTGAAGCGCTTATTCCATCGTTTTGCGTTGCAAACGCTTCAAAAGCGTCACAAGATTATCAATAGTTCAACGGTACATAGAAATGTATAAGTACAGATCTTTAACTAAGCATAACTTTATTATCATTTAAAATAATTATTAGGATGGACAGATGAATAAGATCTGTGTCCGTCTCAGGGATATTGATGTTTATGGGTAATAAAACAAGGGCCATACAAGTAGAAACTGAGGGTTAATTAAGCCCAATTCCACATCAGAGTATTCGCAATGTAGTTTCTTACCAATTTCATAAATAGAAGATACACAAACATTTAATTAAATTTCTTAGCATGTTTAAATAATTATTTGGTGTTTTTTCAGGTACAACTAGGGTTCACGTTGTTAAAAATATCCACTTTGTCTGTTAAATCCAATTAGAGATTAAAATCTAGTCTTTATACGAGGATTTTTGTCACATGTCTTAAACTATCATCACTACAAATAGGTAAATAAGTTGGATTGGCGTATATGCCTAAATATGTTTGATAAAATTGTAATATTAAAAGTATATTTATGAACATATTTATTTTGAATGTTGAACTCCATTGAAATGTGAAATGCACACTGTTTATTATATATTTTCCATTATAATGTTTCTCTGTATTTATTTTTTTCTTTACATTTTCTTCAGATTGTACTATTTTGCTATACGGATTGTTTTTGTTTGATTTTCAAAGTTATTATAATGACCATTTTCAAGATTAATTATCTTATGACATGCACTAAATATTCGTGTGTGCCTGTAAGCTGTAAGTGCTCTGAAGCCATTTTGAAGAAAAACATCATCAGCTGCAAGTTTGACTCTTTTTAAGCTATGGCCTTACAGAATTCTGAATATTTTGACAAACATTGCTGCAATGTATTAATTTAAAACAGTAGTTTAGAAAATCGAGAGCACGCATCGTACCACCTTCTTTTGACTCAGTAGGCCACGAAGCACTAACAATTAATTAATTCTAACTATTACGCTTCGTCAGTTATTCTGCAGATTGACTTGTTAACTGGCATGTATATAATTCCGTTATATAAACAGCTTGAAAACATATTTGTTTGTTTCTTAAAAAATAACTTTTATTATGATGTCGTATACTATTGAATAAAAAGCAACATTATCAAGTTTAAAGGAGGGAAATTGAATTTACAGTCAAATAAATGATTCCGTTTTAGAAAAATGCACTAATGAATTACATGTTTTACTTTCTTTTTTCGCCACAACCTTTCTGCGCTGTCAGCGTTTTGCTTTTATAAATTCTGAAAAGCATGAATGTTGTATAACATAACATTACCTCTTCAAATGAAAAACATGTAAATAACAAATAGGCATGTCGACATTTCTCATTGAATTTTGCTAAAATGATTGCTTTATTTAATCATTTTATTTTGAGTTTGGAGTTTCTTTCAGTTTAATCATAAAATAGTTTGACGTACAGTTATCGTCAGTGAATCGGGCGGTGCCTGTATAGATGCCGACCGGCTCCCGTTTTGTCGGGCTGCGGCCGGCCGACTTACATTGACTTACTTTGACTGTTTACCTTTTGTCAATACATTTTAGGTGCAGTCATCTACAATCCTACGCGGCTACCGTCCAATTCACATATTCACCTCACGGGCGCTGCCCGTTGCTCAGATTATTTGTTCCCCATGTCAGCCAACGAAAAATATCCGGCTCCCGCTTGAGTTTGTGACCACGCGAGGCAAAAAATATATTAATCGCGAGGCTCCTTTCAGATTCAAAAATTGCCGATGCTTTATCGTTCGTGACCTACGCATTAGCTTTGTCATCTGTGACAGAATGTTTGAAAATTGTCAGTTCGTCAAGCTGTGAAAAGGTCCCTTTGAGTTGACTCTTTAGTTTGATTCTTTTGGTGATTAACATCCGAAAAAACGTTGTTTGCGGACATAAGGCGAAACAAGTTCTTTTTTCCAATATCAAAAATATTGTGAAACTTCTTCAATATCCCCTTTATCTGGTCTTTTAGCATTGTTTTTCTAAAATGGCTATCATACTACATTTTGTACTGTTTTTTTATATTCAACAATGTCAAGTTGTTCATTAGAACTGCATTTGTATATTCATGCTTGTTTTGCTTTTATGCAGTAATGAGGCGAAGTAAAAACTAGGTTTTGGGCGGAATTAAGGCGATTTAAGTTTCTTGCATAGAATATGTAATGGTTGTAGCATACTTTTACCGAAACATGTTAGTTATTTATCGAGCCCGCAATGTGACCGACCATTGGTATGAGGCTGATTTGCATTTACACTTTTATTTTCTTGCATTGCAACTCTTTAAATTGTGCTTTGTCCACAACTCGTAAAATATATATGTTCATGTGAATTATTTAGATTATTCAATATCATTCATAACAAACATGAGGCGGTCAGATCGTATTTATTGTACGGACATTACAGAATGATGGAACTAAATAAGGATTTCCATCGTTTCGTGTTTTTTTAATGATCTTAATTTTATAATTAGAACCACAGTATAATAGGAGTTTACTTTTTTATTAATTGTATCATACATACTTACTTTTATTTAATGTAGGGTCTCTTTCCTGCTTTTACACAATTATATGGCGCCCTACGGTGCTTTGCATCATTGTTTTTCTTGTACCATATTTACCCATAACGTGGCAACTTTCCACAATGCTGATGCCATTGACGTTTCTTAGACGTCACGTCATACTTGTTTAGCGTGTATGTCGTTTCAACTTTGGCGCTTTCATATTTTTCTTGTGCGCGATCCAAATTTGCAAGCTTAATGTGCAATGAGTAGCGTGAGTATAAATTAAAACTAAATTTCAATATTTACCTACTTACTATTTATTATACTTTTTATTCAACTTATTGCACGGTAACCGTTCATATTTATTTATTTATTCACGCTATTACTCCGTAGTTTTAACAGGTTATTACTAACGTCTTTGTTTTTAACGTATGTTATTGTTTGTTAAATTTTGATAAATTATTGTTAGGTATTTAGAACATAGTACTACGTAAATAAGCAGAATGTTATGAATCTGCTACAACGAAAACATTAAGAATTAATACTTCAACGTAACATTTCGAACATTACGAAAACATAAATGAAAATGACTTATTGTATATACAAATACAATATTTTTCCGACCTACCGACCCATGGCATGGGTCGCGGTAGGGGAAACAAACAATATTTTATTTTTGGCCTAGAAGGTTGACTAATCAATATTATGTATACAAGTGTAAATTATATGATGCTTCATTTTTATCATATTTTTGACAAGTTAAACGTTGTTTGGTGACATTTTTTGGTTTGTCACCAGTTATTTTGTCAATACCGCAACAACCCGTAATAACATTGAACATTCTAGAAATGATGGCGTATATAGACACAAACATTATGCGTCATCATTAGTAATTTAAGCTGGAATATTTTAAACCGGATAATAGCAGAGCTGATACTTTAGTTATCATTTCAAATCGATGGAAAGTTGTCATGTCATGTGTACTGCGTATACTTTCTAATTGTCATTACCGTATGTGCTGAGAAATAAAACTGTGGTTACATAGTTATTGCTCATTAAAGCCATTCACCTTCATGCATGGTCCTATCTCATATGAAAGGTTTTTAATGCTTGTAAAACAATATTTCTTGCATTTTCAAGTGAATTTTTTGCTAAAGTGTCATTACCGAAACGGTCATCTCCGCAACGCTGTTAAAATGTGGATAAATGTGTATTTCATAGCCGATGTCTTTCCGCAACGGTATGTTATTACCGAAACGAGTTGTCATTACCGCAACGACATAATTTACCTACATTATTTGCAAGATATATAGAGTAAACACAATACATTCTTGAAATTATGATAATCAAAATCAACTACTTTAGAAATGCAAAAGTATATAAAAAGCAGTATGAAATTATAATAGCTCCTTTTAGCATTTATTCATAAATATGTCGTTTATTTTTAAACAAAATAAAAAAAACACGAACTAACAAATTATTTTTGTCTTAATATTGCATATTTTGATCAGCAATAGAACATTACTATGTGTTAACATGATGCACAATTAAAAATGACACTTTCGTGCAAATCCAGTTAATTTTTGAACTTTCTGTCATTTAAACTGACCAACAAATATAATAATGTCCTAATATTCACCAAATATAGTATTGTTTGGTATTTTATTGCTGTATTTTTCATTAAACGTATGTTTCATGTGAATTATAATGTGTACGCTATTGAGTACTGTTTCATCTGCAGTATTAAGGCGAAGTCTAATACGTTTTGTGCGGCATTAGGGCGACTTGCGTTTTTTACCATTACACGGATTAAATGATGGTTTCTATATATGCATCAATAATAGATATTTGACATTGTGTTTGCTGTCATAAACAACATTATTTGAATTTCTTTTTTCGATTTGAGTTTTTTTGTTTGTTTCATTGTGCAGTGTCACACTAAAAGTCGAAAGCTCCCTTAAGTAGAGTTATGGCGAATCATGATTTGCTACTTTTGCAGTATTAAGGCGAAGCACAAGGATAGACATTTTTAGGCAAACTTCCTTTCTTATAACCTGCAACGTCGAATGATGTCATATACACAATACATGTTAGGTTTGATAAACCTTTCCCCTTAAAAATAATTTTCAATTTTATATAATTTAAAATCATTCAAACGAAAGCGTTCAATCTATCATTTTTTTATTATTGCTCGTATTGTCATCATTTTATGCATCAACTAAGCGTTGAAATAAACTTGTGAACTTGTACAATGGCTGTCCGGAAAGTCCGTTCACAACCTAATTTATTGACATGCTCTTTGCTATGTATTATTAATTTATGTATTTTCTTAAACAACACTATATCGTTACTTAACACATTAAAAATAGTTGTTATGCATTGATAAATAGAAAACTGGTATTGGTTTGAGTGTATACACATTCACATCTACGGAGCAGTGTAATGTATTAGTTTACGTCAACATCAACGTCAACATTGAAGTTCATTTACATTGGCATGCATACCAAAACCTCTTGACATACGAAGTATATTAGGTTCTTTGCAGTGACATCGATTATTACCCAAGACGCTTTAGTTCTCCTGTACCTTGATACGAAACATTGGTCAATATTACATGCTACCGACCAATATCTTTATATGGCCATCAAGTCACTTTCTGTTTTATTATATGATCACTATATCCACAAAATACAAATAGTTGACAATGCATGTAGTTTCTGGTTTCGAGCAAGTTGTTAATAATTGAAAATATCTGCATTGTAGAAGATGAACACATACAAAGAGCATGTTTGAAATAAGCATTTAATACACAATTAACTGTACAACAATAAAACAGGCAACAAAATCACGGGTCGTTCTTTCATCACAATAACACATGTATAACTACAAAACAACACAGTAACAATTTTACGGCATTTAATGTGTGTAATGGTTGTTTCCCGGCACACATGTAAAGCAGGCCTATTGTATAAAGCGCGGAACAAGGGCGTGCTATTAATAGACCAAAATAGAACGTTGGGAAAACCGGAATCTCATTCAATATCAATTCGGTTTGCCGACCACTGCCAAGACCAATGCAATTGTGCTTATTTATAAATTGTATAACAAAATGCGATAAACATAAACAGCAAAATGCCAAAAAGATAGCAATGTGATGGTATACCGATTTTGACAGCTAGTCTGTGTTTTTGACAAGCTAATGCAAAATGTAAAATATCTATTTATTGGTAAAAATTGTCAAATACTTTACAATTTAGTTTTAAGTATTCGAATATCTCAAGAATTTTCGAATAGGTTTAACATTATAACATTACACGAATATTCGAATATTTGTTACCATCCATTGTTTTATGTGAACTGCATTTGTATCTTAATGCTTATTTTGCTTTAATGCAGTATTAAGGCGAAGTCAGGCATATTTTAAAGCATAAAGACGAATTTTTTTTGACATAATGAATGAAGTTTGACTGAAATGATAACATACGTATGAACTTGGCAACGTGTAACAATTTTACATTATGTTACAACATAAATACCGTTTGTTTATAATTGGTTGAATAATGTATTTTTATGTCTAGAAAGATCCACTGCTATGCCCAAGTTTAATGAAAATTAGGCGAATTATGTTTTTGTGGGAGGATGTGAGTAAGTTGGTAAAACAGTCGTTCGTGTTTGTATTAATTTGAAAAAAACAAAAAAGTACATCGGTACAATTAAGCAAACAAGCATCCAAAAAAGACAGAGACACAATCAAATTGAAAAAAAACACTATTGGTATAAATTTTTGACATGGCGGTAGCGGTTTAGTTTTCGCCGTCGTGGTTCGGTTGGTTTAACCTGCATTGGTTTGGATCACTCTTCGTTGGTCGCTTCTATACCGATTTCAACAGTTTCGTAGTTTCAGACTACATGCAATGCAACACCCTGATATCTTGAATCACGCAGTGCGAAGGGTTAGTTGCAATCAAACATGCGTTACAAGTACAAAGACTAGGCCAGATGACACGAAAAAAAAGTTTTGTTTCGAATTTTAGAATAATTACCTTGAATCATAAAATTTAATGATTTTGTTACATACAAAAATACAAAACAACATCGCTTAACAAAATTAGCAATCAGGAGCTGTGCTTCTTAAGTCTGTTTTTGTATTGCTAGCATCGCGCATTCACTGCGGAAAGTTTTCCGGTTTAAATTACAAAACGCAAAATTCTAGACACCTCAAAATTTATAAATGGATATCTTTTATCGAAAGGTACTGGGAATGTCAGGAAAGACTGTAATACAAAAAGCAGTGTTAGAAAAACTTTCTTTACAGGGTCTAACCCATAAGATATATTATTAGTTTAAGAGAATAAAAACGATATATTTGAAAATTCGCCCGAAGCCTGGATTTGACGACCATATAGATAAATTATTTTCAAAAAATAAAGAAAAATATATTCATCTTTTCAACGAACCTAATACTTTTTCAAATAATTGTGTAGGTCACATAGTATGTCCATACAAAAATCCAATGCGATTGCTTAAATAGGTAATTAGTAATTAATTACGAGAATTAAGTCACCGGCACCTTAATGGTCGCGCTCGCCTTAAGTCTGCTTTGTTGGACAATTTATTCGCCCTATGGTCACGATTACATTTATATATATATATACATATATATATATATATATATATATATATATATATATATATATATATATATATATATATATATCTATATATATATATATATATATATATATATATATATATATATATATATATATATATATATATATATATATATATATATATATATATATATATATATATATATATATATATATATATATACATATACATATATAAACACTTATTAAATATATAAACACTTATTAAAACAACACAATATTTCTATTTGTCACGAACATATTTTTATGTCAGCAAAATATATTGATCGAATTAATAAGAAAATAATATTCTACGCAAAATATGTTTTTCGACACATGGTTCCAGCAGGATTTGAACTTACGCCTACTACTTGCGTACTCCTACGCTAGGCTACATTGATCCATATTAAGCATAATTGTAGCAAGACTTAATGAACATTTCATATATAAAGATTGTACAACTTCTACTTACTTTTATCGAGCCCGCGAAAGTGTAACGGTGCCAACTTTTTATAATTTATTATCCATACGCCCCTTAAAAGTATCAAGGTTATAGTAAAAAAGGCAATAACTCCCTTGAAAAAAATTACAACTTAACAACATGAACATATGCACAGGTCAACTCTGCTGCATATAAAATGTCATTGAATTAAAGCATATCCGCTTAGATCTCGTGCGGAAACGAAGTACCGGACGGACGGACGGACGGACGGACGTATATGGGGTTTGATGGATACAATTGTCGGGACAAACTGCACGACAATGAAACAATAATTCGGACGGACGGACAAAACGGCGATTAACTGCTTTCTCATTCAGGGAGCATAATACAAGAAGCCGTCACATGTCCGTTACATTAAATATTAGATCGTCCTTATAGCCGTAATGTCACCGTCGCGAGACGGCGCTGACATTTCGGCTTTCAAAAAAAGCTATAAAAGTTATCTAAAGCAAGTAAGAAAATCACCAATGAGCTGAAAATTAATAATCATACATATGTCTACGACTTAAATAACGTTTGTAAATATCTGAAACCATGTTTTTTGTTATTACGAATATTATATCTACGAATGCATCTTTGAAGCAGCATGTAGTCATTTAATTAAAAGAAATGTATAATATTACTTATAATTCATAAAAACTAATATTGAAGTACATAGTCCTTACAGTAAAAGGTACTAAATGCTTAACAACTGAACATAATACATACCATTTACCATTTTAAAAACTAGTTTTTTCACCACCCACAGATCAATATGACATCTCGTTCGTCCCGTAACTGTTACCGAAATCGTCCGACAACCGCCACCGAAGATCATCCTGTGTCAATATCTCGTTTTACCAAGGCTCGTGCTTTTCACTTCTAACCCTCGCATGATAAACTTGATTTTTATTTAACACTAACTTATATTATAAATGTACATATTTCAAGCATATAAGTGAAAATGCCTATTAATACAATTCGATACAAATTGGAAAACTACGTTTTCCTGAAAACTGTGTATATTTCAATAAAGAATTGACAATTTTACTTGCAGCTAAGTGATATGTTTATGAAGAGTATCTAGTTATGTTATGCAGGAGTATGCCATCATGTGAATCTTTATGCGGACTGACATGTGCAGTGTTCACATGTATGCCACACAGAACTATTAAGCCTGCAGCTTATAGGTTTTCCTTACAATAGTATACATATACCTTTACTATTTGCTTTACGTTTAAAGATACTTTGTCTACGAAGACAGCAATCTCTCTGTCAGTCATTTTAATGTTATAATTTTATAGTAATGTGTGTTTCAAAATCGAACGCAATCAATAAAATGCGATGACGAATTTTGATTAAAAAATCTAAATCATGCAGAAAACTCAGTGTGGTTGCGTAGCTCTCGACGTCGAAGTCGAAAGACCAAATGACAAGGCTCTTACCAGCTGTTTTATTCTGTACTTGTATAAAATACACATGTATGCAATGGTTAAACGAGATATCAACTGTTCTGACATAATTAATGGTTTCTGTATGATGTTTCTAGGAAGCAAAGTTTATGTTGTTATATAATCAAGTTGGGATGTTTTATTGTGTGGCTTGTCTGTCAGTACAGTGCAAAAGCTTTAATTTTCTCATTATTTTATGTTAAACGTAGCAAATCACGACGAGTGCATTACTAAAAATGAAATGAATTTAACATTATTGAGCACACATGTTTGTTAGAAACATAGTTTGATCTGAACTAAATTAAAACACACAATGTTCATGCAGCCTAAATATTTACAAGACTGTTTTGCCGGTTATCCATTGCAATAAATATTGCATATCGTTGTACAACGGTGTTAGAGTACGGTCGTTTTTGTAAATATGTTCAAGTGTACTGCCTTATATATACGTATGTATTCATAGTAAAAAACGTCCATTGTTTTGCTTTGCAGATTAGCATTGAAACAACTAGTAAAATGGTGTTTCCTTTCCATGGGCGTTTGTTAAGGTCTGCCTTCCTTGTGCATTTGCTATGTAAGTTCACGGTGACTAATCATTTTGGCTTCAGACATGTGTATTGATTTGTGAGCTACGTCATACAGGTATGCGTAGGAACGAGACATTCCAGATTTTATCTCCTATGTGTGTTCGTAGTATTCATATTAATACCGATTTATGAGAAAATAATGCGTTCACGCGTTCACGTTTTCTCTCGCAAATGAATATAAATGTTAACCTTGTACGTGTACGTGTACATGCGAAGTTGGTTTTGCATCCTCATTACTAAACATTGCATACAAAACGTGTCGTGGAGCTTATATACAATTGCAAAATGCATTATACCTAGTGGTGTGTGTTTCTTAACATGACTTGAAATGGAATTTGGGCATTCATTTGGAATAACTCGTGGACATTTACACTTTGAAGCCGATTCAGACGACAGTGTGATCTAAATTAATGGAAATTCTAACAGCAAATGAAAGTTGATACATACTTGTGAGAAGGTCAAATGCATAAAGTTAAATCTTTCTCATTGAAAACAATTAACAAAACGAACGATTTGAGTAAGGTTCTGGTCTTACTTTTGTTGAATGGTAATATTAATGCATGCACTTTTTTCACATAATTTAGTATTAACTGTAACAAAATAACTGCAACTAATTGATTTAACACTTATTCAATCCACATAGTGTAAGAAGAAATGCCATACAATGGCTGTAACATATGGCGTACGAATGAAATATTGGTCACGCTAATGAAACGGCCAGAAGGGTTATAATTGTATACGTTGCAAGTGATGTTCATTCTCGTAATCGACTTGTTATTTTCCAAACAAATCTGGGCGTGGTAAAATGGACATGTATCTATGGAATATGCGATACAAATGTGGAAATTGTGGATTTGACAATTTGCAAATAATGTTGTTTATGATTGTACATTTTGCTCGTGTCCTTATTACGACCGTTTTCATAAATGTTTGTGTTAAAAGTTATGTCATAAGACTGATTAACAATTATTTTAATGCATCCTATGTCTACAACTGAGGTGTATTTAAATGTATTCATAAATGCATTGCCAAAACAAAACTTTGTCCTGGTTAACACTGGCACTCGAAATTATTTTACTACAACTATGTATGTTGAAGTATGCCTGTGGTTTATCGTGCACTAGTATTTCATTGCTTCAGCAATTCGTTTATCTGATGAGCTAAATTTAACCACTGACTCATTGTCATGGAAAACCAGATTGGTAATACATTGGACTTTCCATTTACGTGTAACTCTCATGTAAATGCGAGCCATCGGAACAAATATCATAGTTGTATCTAACCAGTACAACATGAAGGCCATATTATCTGCACAATTCTAAAGGAGGAATATATAAAATATGCATCGTTATGTTCGTTTAATGATGTTGTTCGTCCAAATATTTAGTTTCGTTATACTGAAAACAAGTTCGCAACTCCTAGAGCTTCAACATTTAGAAGAAAACGACTAATTTATGTCCGATCTGATTGATCACACATATTTTGATTCTGTTGATTGCATTAGTGCTGCTATTTAAAAAGGCTTACAACTAAATACAAATACATAAGACAATGATAAATGATAACATACACCTTATCTTTATACAAAACTCATTTATTTCCTCTCGTTTGTAAACGGATGAATTTGAATATATACGATGTTCTATGCGCACCATGCACCCTTTTTGTTAGGATTTGTGTTAATGATTTTATATACATGTATAGTGTCGCCAGAAAATGTGAAGTAAAACTGTGCATTTTAAAATACATTTAGGTTTGGACAAGTACATGGTGCTTTTATTTTACTCGAAATATATAGTGTTCATATGTCTAAGAGTTGACTGACTATTCTTGAAATACACATTACTGGCAGAACATACCCGTATTATTAACGTTTTTGTTACTATTAAACTACAGTTTCAGTTGTCTAATCTTTGCCAGATGGTTTCTGATAATTGGCTTTGACCATATATTTAGACACGGTGTTATCATTGTGTTTATAGTTAATATGTGCAAGTATTTAAAAGTACTCTATGTGTGAGTGGTCATTTTACACTGCTTCTTGCTGTTGACTTTATAATTATTCCCAATGCACATCTATGCTTGTCCTATGTTTGTTACTGTCAATCTTCATGGTCCTCATATTACACGTAATACTGTATGAACTACATTTATTACTATTCGTCTGTGGGTGTAGTTACAAATTCGAGATGGTTTTCAATCGAAGATGAAAACAATTTACACATTAATTTCGGAATTGCGAATTTTAGTATTTAACTAGCAGGCAAGTTATGAAACTGGTTAATTATATACAAAGAAACTGTGTTTCGGCTGTTTTGTACCCTTGAATAGCGCTTACAACGTAGAAAGAATGTTTGAGAGACACGAATGAATCCCGTCCTATAAATACTAGATATAAATTGAAATGGTCCTTAGATTCTTCGAATAAAATACGGCAATGCATACGTGTCAGCTTAAATTATTACGCGTGCTTACAGCTTATAACGAATGTAGGCGAGATACGGAAGAAATCAATCTTATAATTAGCAAGCGCGTCAGACAAAATGATAAAGCGACCGGAATATACAATGTATGCAATACCCGTTCTCCAATAAAAAAGACCTGCGAGATCTCGTGACCGTTATCGCTGTGCAGATGATAAATTCAGGCGTCTACTTCCTGTTGTATATATCAGTTGCATTTTAGTAAATGTTAACTTTTATTTAACATTTGTTAACATTTTTAGGCCAGCCTTGTCACAGTCATGTGCAACATCAATGAGCCCAACGTTACCGATGGAGCATATTACATGTAATCCAGGGTAATCTTCCTCAAGAAGGATAGTTCTCGAAGGAAACATACACATGCATAGCAAACGCAGACTCTCCCTTCAAATGTTTAATTGCTCGGTTTATATTACATGTACACGTATTGAACATTCAATATTTAGCCTTTTAAATGATAATGAGGCTGATATAACCCACGCGTTTGCAATTTCGAAAGTTGTTATTGAGCTAGCAATGAACTGATTGTGACTTTAATATTTGTATGAGAGTTGCGAGGAGTGCTCTAGGTTTGCCATACAAAAGCTTGTTTTTGTCAAATGCCTAAAAATAAAAACTCCTAAACTTAAACAGACGCTTGTGTAATGAAACGTACCAGGTTGAATCGAGGGAATTATCTGTAATTATTTGTAAACGAGTATGTATTGAAAATCAACTATTTAAATTTTGTTGATAATAACGAGATAATCCTTTTATTGAACATATAGTAAAGTGTGATTTTCTGCTCATTTACACGCCGCAATAAATGTGTTCAAATGTCTGATCTATAGTATATTTAAATGTAGTTAATAATGAATCGATACCTCCATTTACAGAAAACACGTGATTTTCGATTTGTAAACACTCTGCGCTCTACTTTATTAAAAAACCTTTGTATCGTAAGTAAACAATTTTCAACCACGTCATCACCCGCCAATATAAGTGTTAAATTATCGATTGAACAGAGAATAAATCTTTCGGGTCTTAAAGAAAATTAAACGTAGAATACTAAATAGTCATACATCCGCATAAAAGCTCATGTAATCTATGAGGGCGCTGGGAAGTGTATTCTTCATCTAGCTGACATTGACAAGTTTAAAGTTATATTTTGGAGGGAGACTGATCCTTTTGTAGGGACCTACGTGAGGTGGGTGTTAATATATTTGTATGTGTTTGCTATATAACCGCCTTTACATATTACTGCAGCAACTACATACTACTTGGTATATTCAAACACATGTAAATTGTATTTTTTATTATAAATAATTATAGATTTATCATTTTTATCGGCCAATAAACAACGATTTTGAGTTCTGATGCGTAGAAATTAAACCACGATCGGGTTAGACCGAGTTGTTTAATATACGCGCATAACAACGGAATATCGTTGTTTATTGGCCGATAAATAACGACAATGTGTTCGATGCTAACATTGTTTGACATATAGTTTTGCAATTGTAGTTGGATCTACTTTTTACTATGCTTCGCTCAGGATTTGGATTACTTTTTGCGTTGTTAATTAGGTAGTTTAACAACGATAATTTTGTTATGTTTCTATAACAATATTATCATTTTAGAATTCATTTTTGTGTCATTTCATTTTGTTCTGGATTGAATAGAAAATAAAATCACAATGTTATTCTCTATTGCCGTTGCTTAACGAAGGTAAATTGGAACAATAATGGTTGATTGTGATAAAACAGCAGTGGTTATTTTATTTTGGGATATGTTCAAAGTTGCTGAAGTACAAGGTAGTAGGAAGAAACGTTTAGCAGAGTTAAGCAATTTATTTATTTGATAAAAGTGATCGGCATTGTGAATATTGCTTAACTAGGAAGAAGAGGAAATGTTTGCATAAAAAGTATTTCGTTAACACATTCTACTGTATATAACTGACAAAGAAAACGCTAGCAGTGAATCGAGGATTTTGCGATCCGTCTACTAGTATTCGAATGTTGAATACAATATGTATTGTTGGTAGAAAAAACTATATGAAACGACAGTTTCAGGAAAAGCCTTTTACAAAAGGTGGTTTTTAGTTGTTTTTTGCAGTGCGACTTAAAACCAGTTTGAAAACGCATTGAAATGAATTGGCCCTTCTTAGATTTTGACACAGTTTACTATGCCTTCGAAGGTACGTGTGTTTATTGATTTGCAAGTGTCGGTCCTTCAGTCCTTCTGTGTGTCGGTCCGTCGCTTGACTTATCCAGACAATAACTACAGAACCCTTAGGCCTATGTTCTTCAAGCATTGTAAGTAGGCTGGTTGTGACTAATATAGGAATACGTGCTTCAAAAGTCAAGATTACCCGACAAAAAAATTAGAAATTAGAAAAATATTAAAAAATCAGCACCTTATAATTGTTTATTCTTGTCGCAAACATAGTTTCTAAAAACTGTGTAAGTTGGTTGGCCAGGACTTGTAGAGAATGATACAAAATGTTTGTAAGAACATTTCAGCGCAAAACTAGACAACATTTGGTTTTGACTAATAGAAAATCCTTATTGATTTTGGGTCCTTTATTTAAAGGTCTTGGTTAAACCAACCAATCAATTGTAAAAACATTCAATAATTGTAAAAGTTTGTCCAGACAATAACGTCGCAACAGTTAGGCCTAAGTTCTTCAAACTTGGTAGGTAGGTTGGTCTTTATATGTATAGGATTTTTATTTATTTTGGGGGCATTTATCAAGGTGAAACTGATAATTAAAAACTCAATAAATATATACCTTGTCCTGGAAATAACTAACCATTGGGCATGTGTTATTAAAACTTGGTAAGAAGATTGGTCATTACTAGCAGAGGGTCCTAGTTGACTGTTGGGTCATTGGGTCAAAGGTCAAATTCAAACTGACAAAATATTTAACAACTGAACAATATATACACAAACTTGTCCAGCAAATAACTACAGAACACCTTTGCCTAGGTTCTTTAAACTTAGTAGATTGATTATGACAGGTAATGGATCCCTATTGATTATTGCGTCCCTGTGTCGAAGGTCAAGGTCAAACTGACTAATAGTTTAAAAATATCGTCAAGGTAATTACTATGGGAGCATAAGGCCTAGATTCGTAACATTTGGTAGGTAGGTTGGTGTATTACAACAATAATACCCTTATTGATGATTGAATGAATAAGTCTATGATCAAGGTCAAACTGACCAACAGTTGAAAAAAAAAATTGTTTCATTTTACTTATCATCCATTCTTGCATATGCGTACAGAGAAATGCACGGACCTATGGGGGCATACTGGCTTTACAAACAGTTCTTGGTTACATTTTTGCTGTCGTGTGTGTGCGTTTTGTCTATTTGTGTTTGCGTTGTTTTATACAACTAACACTAATAATTTGAATGGGGATTTTAGGGCACCCTCGTTTCTTTGTCACATGTTTGTTAAATAAGAAGATATTGTCATGTCAATATCGCAAATTCATCAACTGTTTACTACGCGTGACTACAATAGTGAGTCACATTTCAGCAAAGAAACAAACAACAAGCTGCATCTTAGTTTAAGCTTAGCGAGGATGAGACAGAAAAATGTTGTGGTGTGATTATATCATGGGTATTTCGCATTGTTCAAAGATATTGAGAATACCTTTCTTGAGCTTCAAATGTTAAAAGCAAACGGCTAGTACTAACTAAATGTTTACACGGTTGATTTACATTGTTGTTCAAGTGTATTCTATTGTTTAGTATGCGTGTTACTATAATAGATTGCATTAAATTTAATTTGGGTTCAAATCTTTACGCGGGTGCCCGTGCTTTGTATAATTTATCTTTAAATGTAATGTCGGAAGTTTGCGTAAAATATGTTCATGTTTTCAAATATTTAACGCAGTAGTATTCAATTAGTTATACGTCTATAAATATCATTGATCTAAACTATATAAATAGCAATGACATAACAATGTTTAGATTGTTAGTATGTAAAGTCGAGTGAAATAACACAGTAATCGCCCTTTGTGGTTTTGTGCACGATTTCATTTGGGTCCGGCTAGCTCAGTTGGTAGAGCGCTGTACTGTCAATCCGGGGATTGTGATTTCGAACCCCAGGCCGGCCACATAATTTGTTTGGGGATTGGTCATGAAATTATTTCTTCGGCCATTCTCCCCCTGCAACTGATTCAAGTAGGGCAGTTGTCAGTTACTGGCATAAGTATGTGCACTTGGTACTGGTAAACCGCTTAGATCGACTAAACTTGCCCAGGAAAAGTGTCAGTATGTTAACTGACCGCCGTGATATGACTGAAATACTGCTAAAATTAGCGAACAATCCAAATAAACACACAAATAAACTATTTCAGTTGACATGCAACATTCCGAAAAAAAGTTGCGACAATAGTGTTAAATGTTAAATCTTAGAAAATACCATGATATCATGATACTATTAAGCCCACATGTCATACACGTTTTGTCAGTTATTAATTGCAATGGATACTGGATGTTAGTTAAACACAGTTATTATATTTTGCAAACACTACACGAAACATTGTTGTATATATTCGCTTTGAAACAAAGAGCTGTCAATTATTTTGCCTTACAGATTAGAGGAACCAGCAACATGGATCGGTTAATTGCAGTCTGCCTTGCAGTTTTGTTCCGTAAGTACACCGTGATTACATAGTCGGCTTAAATTAAATATTATTTCGTTTGTCTCGAAAAAAAAAAGAAATTACCATACAATTTTTATTTGCGTTTATATATTAGGTAAATACTTCAGATGTTTCTTCTTACATTTTGTTACGGTTAGAAATGTGAAGTTTTGTGTGTCGAATTAAGAGTAATACTTGAACCAAACTTAAATAAACCTACTTTAAGAACCATAATACTTAAAGCTTGTTCTTTAATTACGAGGCATATACACGTTTGACTTTGAAGCACGGTGAACGACATATATGACAAATCAATACATGTAGCGTTTCTATGTATATTTTCGCTGATAATAAAACAGTTGTTTTTATTCATTTATATGCTATAAACATTAGCGACAATACCCGTTGATTTTTTTTAAATAAATGACAAAAATACTTCCTGATTAACAAACATTGTTTTCAGTCATTTTCCATATCGGGAAAGGTATAGAAATCCAGGAAGCAAGTGGTAGCAGTATCACATACGTTTCGAATGTGTCCATAGAATGCAAAAGTGAACGCTACGGTGTAGTTTTCAAGTTGATCAGCCAGAATTCCTCCGATACTATCAGACTAGCTGAATGCCAATTTGGACCCGGTGGTCATTCTCAGCTGATGAACGCAAGCTTTAGAGACAAATACAATGTTACATACATACATTACACATGTATACTGACATTACTATATCTCTCGGAAGACCATTGTGGACTATACACGTGTTCAGAGATGTACAATGAAACAGAAACTATTCAGAAACAAATTAGCTTCACCTGCAATGGTAAAGTGGATTCAGTTATCAAATAAGTAGTTATATTAATAATTATAATAGCAATATTGGTGACGGGATTTTGTTGTTATTGTTGTTGTTGTTCATTATGGTGATAAAGGTAATAGTGGTGGCTGTAGTGGTAGTTAAGGAGGTGGCTTTATCGGTGGTGTTGGCGCTAGTAGTAGTGGTAGGGTTAATGGTAGTGGTAGTGGTGGTATTTCTAGTTTGAGTTGTTGTTTATGAGGATGATTGTTATCATAAGGTCTTTGATATGTTATTTTCTGCTGTGTCTATTGTTGCAATTGCTTAATTTTATTTGAATGTGAATCCAACCATGTATTTGCATTTTGCAGATGTTCCAAGAGTACAAGAACAAACAAAGTGTCAAACCACAATACAAACAGTTGGTCTAACTGTTTTAGTTATATTCTTTGTTCAAGTTGGCGTTTGCATTATTACCTGGATGTTTTTTAACATTTGGCGCAAGAAGATCTGTAATACGTCGAGTAAGCAAGAGCTTATAACCATAGTTCTTCAAGGTATTTCAACTTTGAAACAATGTTTATAATAAAGTTTATATGCAAATCGCGTTAAATGTTTGCTGCCAAACCTCATGGCGGCATAAAGACAAGTTTAATTTTGTTGTGTTAATTTTTATATTACATTTTATTAGACCTTCACTGAATCGCTGAATAAGTTACCAACATGGCATATATTTAAATCTGACACAGTCACGAGATTTGAGAGTAGCAACAAAGTAGGGAAATACATACATGGAGGTTCGGATTTCTTAATACTAACAGGCAGCGTTTGAATCAGGTGATGGAAAGTCCAAAATGATAACGTATTTCAAACTGTGATTAATGCAAACATATTCGAATCTTTTTCAGATGCACAAAGTCAAATAGATGATGAAGAAGGCGTTTTGTTATTAAGTGAACAACAAACTACTCGAAAACGTACAATTGATGAAGACAGTGTGGTTTCTAACTCAAGTCTATGTGAACAAAATGCTCATGGTCACATCGCAGACGAAGATTCCGCGGTTGCTAATTCGTGTCTTGATGACACAGACGCTCAAACTTATACCACAGACAAACACTTTGTTTGTGTGGTTTCTAACTCGAGTCGAGACAAACGAAATGCTCCAAATCGTACAACAAATGTAGACACGGTGGCCTCTAACTCAAGACTTGCTGATCCAGATGATCAAGTTCAAACCATAGACGACATATCGGTGACTACTAACACAGGTCGAGGCGAAGTCCCAACGACATATAAAAATGAAGTGGTTTCTAACAAGATACAGAGTTTAACTGAAGATTATTTTGATGGCGCTATCCACGGTTCTATGGACAATTCACGCACTAAGAAAATGTCAGATGAACAAAACATGCATATTGTAAATACACCTGTTCGAATGAATGAGGCGAACTCTAAAGAATTATCCATGCCAAAGGTAAATGCAATATTTGTAATTATATTTAAATTATGTTTTCGTGTAACTGTCTCATACACAAGCATAAGAAAAATTATATAGCATTTTCTATATAAAGCATTATGCAGATACGTGTATCGTGTACCACTTCTCGCAATAACTCTTAAGAATTATCATTTCCATAATCATCTATACATGGCTTCTTCGGGCGTCATATTTAAAAACAAATATTTTGCCGACGTCATTCAAGGAAGTTTTATTATGTCACTTTTATTGAAACAATTAATACTCGCATGTCGAAATCATTGTCACAGTAATATCCGCTCGTATACATAAACAATCTGTACTATCATTATTATTAGTTGTATAATTATATAACTATAATGATTGTTCCATTTGTAGTTTAAACAGCTCCCTCTCGCATTATATACTAATAATTTAATTCACCGAATCCAACACCACTGAATAAAATTGCGATATATTATGTTATAATCGTTTCAGTTTAAAGACAACATTGAGGAGGAATTGGTAAATCTCAAACAACAATATTTAGTCAGTAAGTATCATACAACTTACAAATACTACCTTTTTTACAAACAACAAACTAGTATTTTGATGACGATGGGCACAAATATGAATCTATATTTACAGGATGTAAATAAGCCATGAACAGACTTGGTTAACGTGCTAGTCTGAGGAATGTCTGAATAGTTACTTACTGATTTTGTTGACAAGTTGTTCAACGTATCTGCGCAAAGTTTAAGTATATTAAACATGAAATAAAGATATACATTTCTCACATTTGTCGATTGGTCTTGTTCAAATTATGTGCATATTGGTTAAAAACAAGCATACTCAATAACTACTATAACAATAATTGTTATTTATTTTTAAGGAGATATCTCAATTGTCTCAACGTACGCGTCACTTGGCGGTTTTTCATTCGATGATTTACGTCTAATCAATATTTGTTGCTGTTTTATTGTCTTAAATATTTTCCTTATATTGTGTCCAAAGAACTTTATAGCTAGATTCACAAGGATATGCGGACATTAGTGTCGTTATATGTTAAGTATAGTGCATCGTTAAATGTATAAAGATAAAATGCATATCTGCAAGCAATACACATGTCACGCACTTTAAATATACACTTTCAAAATACATTTAAATATTATTCTAGAAATGTAAGTATTTTAATGTGTTTTCGTGCCGATACAAATAACAGTTTGTATTTTGTTCGTAGATGCGATGTTAATTGTTGTTCATAGAATTATACAGTTCATAGTATTATACAGTTCATAGTATTATACAGTTCATAGTATTATACAGTTCATAGTATTATACAGTTCATAGTATTATACAGTTCATAGTATTATACAGTTCATAGTATTATACAGTTCATAGTATTATACAGTTCATAGTATTATACAGTTCATAGTATTATACAGTTCATAGTATTATACAGTTCATAGTATTATACAGTTCATAGTATTATACAGTTCATAGTATTATACAGTTCATAGTATTATACAGTTCATAGTATTATACAGTTCATAGTATTATACAGTTCATAGTATTATACAGTTCATAGTATTATACAGTTCATAGTATTATACAGTTAATATTCTACTGCAAGCAGCTTTTTTAAACTGAATATTGTTTAGGTTAACTGACGATTCGATATAAACTGATTCTCGTTATAGCACGTTCACGCTTTATTGATATTATACTGTGTTAAATGTAATTATATGTACCATTTCTACTGGCAGAAGGAAACATCGAGCACCATGGGGAAATGATGAATCAACATCTGAAAAAAATGCTTGATAAACGTTCGAATAAACAGTGATACGTGAACACACATTTTCTCACAAAGTGTTAAGACGAACAACGGGATATGTCTTTTGTTGATTTATGTATTTTAGTTGTATCATATTTTAAATGGAATTTACTTAATGTCAACACACATATTGAACAGATCCATCTTAGGGTATGTAATACACGCGTCACACGAATTGTGCTTGCAAATGTGAAGTGTATTTCTGAACTTAATCGATATTCATTACAATGCAATTTATAAGCTACGGCAAGAACAATCGCGTTCATGTATTTATGACTTAGCTGGCCAAATAAAAACATTGTTACATTTGCAGTAAGTTGCATAGTGAGGTCCAATTTCAATGTTTATCTATCCTGTCCGAGTACACACATATCAAAAAGAATAAACATTTAGGATAAACATGATAAACAAAGAGGATGTATTTAAACATCTCTGCTATACGAGAAAGAAATGGAAAACACATTAGTCCGCAGTCATAGGTATGTGTGAATGGTTTACAATATAAGTAAAAGGAGATCTTTGGTCATTAGTTACACCGCTATATTACGTTCACGTGATCCGAAAATGATGACGTGAACGTTATTCAAATCAGTGTTAGATGTGTAAGTTATCAGTCTAACAACTCAGCTTTCGTATGTTACAAAACATCGAGAATGGAACACCATTTACATGTACGTGTAACAATTGACCTACAAACGCATGGTTAGTGTTCCCAAAGAAATATTATCGTCAGACTGTATTGCATGTAATACACATGGAACCATAATGCTAATTAAGATATAGTGTATATTGATAATAGCGTACATAAAATAATTTAATAAGGGCAATGGCTGCATGCCTTTATTGAATGTCAATAGTCTAATATGTAGTAGACTATATTTTTGGCGATATGATTTTTCTCTGTTTATTTTTTGTTCGGGCTATTAAAATGTATCAATGTTTTGACTTTTATTTGAAAATAAAGTCGACCATTTCTTCAAATGATGTTTATTTTACATACTATTTATGCAACAATGTAATTACCTAAACAATCACATTGTGACATTTCATGAGCCTATATCGTCTTTCTTTAGATTTTGCGAAAGAAACCACCTGTTGCGAGTTATTTGTATTATTTAATCAATATATTTGATAATGTTACTGATCCTATTATGCTTCAATACAAATATGTGTGGACGTGGTGATGAATACGGAATCTTGAGTTCTGTAAGGCTTCGACACTGTCAAGAATTCAAGCACTAGAAAATGTATTGTGTCCGCTTATTTGACCGTACGAATTTAAAAATGCATTTAAACTGATGAGTGTTAGCTTGCACGTTATACATGAGCTATAACTATGGCTTTATTAAATATGAAGTAATGGATTGTATATAGACAGTTTCAAACTAATGGTTATTCATATAGTTTTAATATTTATAATATATTTATATGAGTGTTAAATATTAATTTATATAAAAGGTTGAATAAAATCATAAACACAGTCTTATTGTTTCCAATTAATGTGTATAGTAAGCTGAAAGCTAAATGAAAGTATATTAAAGGATCAATAAAACTGTGTGTTGGTAAATGAACTTTAGTAAAACAAATAAAGGAACACGTTTTATCTTTATTTAAACATTGTTTACTTGCAATTTACATTTCATAAAATCAAGCAAATAACAAATTTAATTTATAAAAATGTCAACACTAATAACAAACATATCGATGCGTGATTCTCATTTTGTGAGGAAAATAATGGATAGTCCTCTCATAACTGTAGTTTTGATTCTTCTTTTAAAATTATTATCATGTAATATTTAATTACCTAAAAAAACAAAACAAACACACTTTGAACATTTTAAGTTGATACCATTATGTACCTCAATGTGCAGCTAAACATTGAGTTCATTTGATCTAATTAATTTATTGATACGCGAAGTTTTGTATATGTGTGAGTTGTTATGTTCATTTTTTTAAACGATCTGCTACGGTGAACAGTATAACATTTTCTGTGTTCCCTCTAACCGATGCTTATTTAAACAAACAAATGTAATAACATATTAGTATTTGACTTTTTCAGCACGAGGTGATATAAGAATAAAAAGTACTATTATGTCTGTAACGAGCTTCACAATAACGTGTTATTGGACAGGTAATACGCCCAACGTGATTGTATTTTTTCGCAATGGAAAAGACGGCATATTTTATTACCAATAAATAGAACTGCACTTGAGTTTGAGGTAAAATCTGTCTTAAAAGCAAAGTGTAGCGGTTAGTTGCAGAATCAATATTCAACTGTATGATCGACATTGGAAATGTGCAATACCCGTGAACGAAAAACTGACATATAGCAACATGCGAATGTCACAACTAGTGGTGAGTAAACAGACTATAAACATATACATTTAGCACAAGACTATACTTGTCGCCTTAGACCACGTGTCCTAAATAAAAGACGATGGGTAAAAAAAGTGTTACTCAGATTTACGTTTACTGCTATATCGCTGGCGTTAATTTAATGTATGTTATGGTAAAGTTTAGGATTCGATGCATGTGTGCATCCAACTGTAATTGTATACATTAGTAATAAAGAAAACGAATGTGTTTGGATTTCTGCGATGATATTACGTGAGTATGAGACCAACGTTACAGTGTACATAATTATTATCAAATTTGAATTCCAGAATTTGCGCAGAAATAACAATATCAGAGGTGTCAATATTTGAAGGTGAGTCCAATGTCACATTAATAGAAAACGCCACGGTGATGTTGCATTGTATTGCTGAAGGTAATCCTCCACCGCATATCAGGCTCATTAAAGACAATAAAACAGAGCTAGATAAATATGAAGTTAAACCAGGGAGCAAAATCAAAAGCCAACTTAATTATAACCTTACCACAGCGGTTCGCCAATCTTCGGGGAATTATACTTGTGTGGCATTCAACACGCATGGCGAACGTAAAAGCGAGTTATATCTCAATATATTGTATATGTATCGCTTAAATACTGTTTGTATCATGAAACTTGACAGCATAACAATAAAATACAATAATGCCTTAGTAAATGTTCAAAACCATACACAATCTATTTTATATATAATAATAAAAATAAAAAACCGTTCCTGCCACAACCGACGCCATCGTTCTCTTAGTATTTGGACATAAAATTATTTTTACCGATGATGTTTAATGAAACTAAATCAAGTAATATATTCAATTATCACAATTATACCATGACTCAAATGCTCAGACCCTCCAACAGTTGCGAGCATCGACGATGCGTACATCAAACAAGGGGACGATTTCAACAAATCTTGCAGATATAAGTTTGGAAACCACAGGAGACGACAGGACGATGGATCAAAGACAGAAATACCCTTTCTAATGGAACATTATTAATTCAGAAATTAGCTAGAACAGATGCTGTTATCTACATGTTTTTAGCAACCAATAAGGACGAAACAGGTCAAACAAACCTCACGAGTGAGCTTTCTGTGCAGTCAAACATTCACGTTTTATGTAATACCTTTTTCCACTATTCTGTTTGCATACTATTGAAAGCATGTTTGAAATACCAAGTTTAACTGTTATTGGTTTAATTTTATCGCAGTTTTGCATAACGATATTTTTTTTCGACGATATTTATTTGCGATAAATTTCAGATCAGCCGATAGGTCACCCATTCAATGCCGCATTATTCGACGACATGTCAAACGTAACAGTGAACTAAAACGTAAGTATCGTATTTCACTGTGTCGGTGAAAGATTTCCTCCACCGGACACGAAACAGTCAAGGGAACACTACCACGCAACTTTGATACGTTATTTCTTCTGTGGGCAGCCAGGACACGGGGTTATACACCTGTGTGGCATCGACTACGATTGGATTTGGTGGAAGGGAATTGATTTTAAATGTATTGTGAATGTGTACGCTTTAACATATGAAAATGTACGTGCACAAAGTCATTTCGATTCTTATATCGATAACAGTTATTGTTATTTATAGGTATCAATAAAACCTAAATACAAACTTTTACTTCAACTTTCTATGTGGTAAACTTAATATAAATGCATGCTCATTGAAATCACATCGATTTCTACACTATACATTCTTTTTAGATTTCAATTAAAAAACGAGTTATAATTATTGTCAGTCTTTTGTCCATTGAAATGCACATATATAGCTTCAGTTTGCAATAAAGGTTCTTGCCACTAGTTCTTGTCAGGTCAAGTTAGAAGAGATGTAACCCATCACAATGAAGCCAACACTGAAAACGTAGCGACCATTCCTACGGGTGGGAAAGCCACATTTACCTTTTCCTCTGGCTTATCCACCAAGTTCTGATTTTACCTGGAGAAAATGCACGGACATCAATCCATGTCCTGAAATCGCCACCAGTTCACGTGTACGTATTGAAACGAATAGAGATAACAGCAACCTAACGGTGGACAATATTACAGAGTCAGATTACGGGATGTAAATTTTGCAAGTGAGGAATGGTATCGGCAAGACCCATACGGAGGTTTACTACATGAAGCGTCATCGTACGAATTACTGTTTGAAGTATCATATATGAAAGTGGCACACAAATATTAATCGATTTGCTGAGTTCGGATAATCGTGTTAAATGCCATTTTATTCGAAGTAGAACATGTAATATTGTCAATATGTTGTTTGGGGTCACTTAGTATCAAGTTTTCGGGCGAATGTTCTTTGGGCTCCTTCGCTTTGTTCCGTGGCGTCTATCAGCCACACAATTATGATATTCTGATTTCACTATATTATATTAGGGTTTTTCTTAGTGCGAATTGTATATGCATGAACATTCAAGTCATACTTCGGAAACCTTTTGCAGAGTGATTATATTTAATTCGTATGTGCGTGTACATGGAATCGATCTGTTTGGTATAACGAATTCTGACCATCCAATTAATTGAATATGTTTAATTATGTGTAAGAAGAAAGATCGATTTGTGAGATAAACTATATTGTATTATATTGTTTTACCTTTTCACATGTAGCGCTACCTGCAGAACAAATCCCATCGCGAATGTTATCGGTATCATATTAGCAGGAGCAAGTGCATTTGTTATTATTGTAATTGTGTTGATTGTCGCCTGTGTTTACCGAAATTTCAGACGAACGGATACAAGAGGTATAACATTTTATCCTTTTAATACAGCTAACTTGATTGGATAACAACCCATCGTACAAACGTTAGCTTTATCCGATGGCTTTTTTTAGCACATGTTAATCTTTAGTTTTAGAATGATATGTATTTCATTTTGACGTCATACCAAATTATGACGTTTGTAGTAAACAAAAGTTCCAGTGTAGAAACTAGGAAACCTAATTAATATTTTTTACATATGTTCACGCCGTTTATATGATATATGATCATAGCATAATAAGATAAAAATAATATTATGTGAGCGTCGGATAAAAAGAAAAGTTTATCATGTTCGGCTCGAAACAGTTTCTCAGCATTGCAAGTCCTGCAATTAATGAAAGAATGTTTTATTATCAATAAACATGATAATAACAACTCAAATAAGAACAATATCAACAAAACTAATTTTTAAACAATTAAATAATTCCATTCGAGAAATGTAGTGTTCACTTTGTCAAATATGCCTCTTCAAGTTGCTGGTGGTGTAAACAGAATGAACAAGATTGACACGACCACAAATTTCGTCTTTATATAAAATCGACCGAAAGCCAAGTTTTAAATGCACGTTTAATTCAACTTCAAGGAAGGACGTTTGTGGCAATTGCGGCTTCGCTGGTGCAAGTGTTGATATGTCTTCGAAATCGCAATACAAATCTGTACTACCGATTTGTACAATGTGTGTTGAAATTGGGCAAAATCCAATAACAAAACGCCCGTATAAGAAAAGGAAATATAAATTGCTCATTTCAGACGTGACGTTTGTGAATTTGAAAAACGTTGGTATTGTCATATAAATTGGGGTTTTGTTTAATAATTATTTTAATAAGTTATAATGAGTAAGTTATAACCAATTACTAAAAAGTTGTTAATGGGTTTCCAGATCCATGCTTGTTGGGTCGCGAAGGAAATACAAATACCGAAACAAAAGGTATACCTACCTACCTACCATACTTTTTTCCAAGACGTTAGCGGAAACAGACAATTATTTAGCCTAATGTGTATGTTGTGTGACCATGAGATTTCTACAATGACAGCTTCCGAAAAAGTATTAATTGGTAATTTATATGTATTTACACATTTATGTAACCGAAATATGTATCATTGAATAAGACTGCCCAATAAATACGCTGACTTGTTGCGAAAGTGTTATTTCTTGTTACCGATCGTTGTTATGAATATTTTGACAAAACAATACTGCAATGTATTATTTTTAAATTATTGTCAAGATCACGTATTGTATGACCTACTTTTGATTATGTAGGCTAAAAAGCACAAACAATCTATGATCCAAAATACTACGCTTTATCGTTGACGTTAGATATTTTGCTCGGAATTGTTCACAGATTACCAATAAAAAGTATTTTGTTTCCTATATTATTGAATAAGTAGCCACGTTATCAAGTTTTATGTTGCAAAATATCTCACAAGCTTGTCTTAACAGTGGCTTGCATCTCCATTCAAAACGATGTCAAATACTTTATAAAACCAACATTTCAAAAGTAGTGCGTATAATGATAAGTTTGAGTTTCCTGTCGTTAAAGAAACACATTAAAGTGTGACAAGTTCAACTTCATTTTAACAAATGTTTCCTGTTTTGGCAAAATGCATATATTATTCGCTTGTGTTTAGTATTTTTATTCTCGCCAATTGTCTCTCAACGCTGTAAGCGTTTTGATTTGGTGTTTATCATCGTCTATTTTTAGCGTCTTATCTACGTGTATCAATATATCTATCAATATCTATAACGATTATTACGTGCACATAAACGGAATTGTACTTGTCGAATGTAATCTGCCAATTTAAATCAACAAACTACTCTCAAAATAAATCTGAAATTTTGATTTATACTTTTTGCAAAACAAACGTGGACGTAAAGTTACGCCCGCATTACGAGATGTACATGCATAGACATACTACTGGGGTAAGTATATTTTGCTTTAAATATTTGTATTAAAAATCTTGAAACGATGCGTCACCAACCTATATTTTCTAGACTTATTACTTACTGTTTACAATAATTTGTAAACATAAATATCGGGATACAATTTGAGCTAGTTAAGAGCTTTTCTTTACAGGTCGTTTACTTAATATGTTTCCGTTCTAAATAAAACGGACGTTTAGTTAAGAATTTACATGAATTTCGAACTTTTATCTATCAGTATATAGTGATCCTTTGATAATTTTAGAATTTGTCTGTGCATTTCGAAAGGTGATTACGTTTTTCTTGACATAACATAGCTAAATGTAGACTTACATGTAACATTCTTGACATAACATAGCTAAATGTAGACTTACATGTAACATTCTTGACATAACATAGCTAAATGTAGACTTACATGTAACATTCTTGACATAACATAGCTAAATGTAGACTTACATGTAACATTCTTGACATAACATAGCTAAATGTAGACTTACATGTAACATTCTTGACATAACATAGCTAAATGCAGACTTACATGTAACATTCTTGACATAACATAGCTAAATGTAGACTTACATGTAACATTCTTACAATGAATATTGCCTGCATGTGTAGGAAAGTACAACTGAATCATCAATAGTATCATCCTTAGTAAAACATAACGTACTCATGACTAGATGTAACGTGATATATAACAATGAAGCCGACCCATATATTGGTCAATTAAAAGGCGCCGCGAAGAAGCGCACAGTTGACATGCTGTGAAAACGTCGATTTGTTTTTATTCGAATAGTGTTATTGCTCAAATATGTCGGATCTTTTCAATAATTTATAGCAAATCATAAAATGCATTACACCTCTTGTATTACTTGTACTTACGCAATACGTAAGGCATTTGTACATAACTCCACAATTTATAGCGCATCATAAAATGCCGCCAAACTTACTTGAACTTACGCGATACGTAAGGCATTTGTAAATAACTCCACAATTTAAAGCGCATCATAAAATGCCGCCAACCTTACTTGTACTTACGTGATATGTAATTTTATTTGTAAAGCACTCCACATTATATACATATTTACATCTCTCGAGCGCATTTTTTTTAACTACATACCGCCTGCGTTTAAACATCGGTACATAATCGGTACATAATCAGTCGGCTAATTAAAGTGAGTCAGTTACGTTTAGATATAAACGTTATCTTATCGATTAATACATATACATAAGGGATGCAGTCACAGATTTTGGTATTTAAAAAAACTATTGCATGAACTATATTTACTGCAAATGCAAAGTATCTGCACAAACCAAACCAGCAAAAACTAATTATTACGTTCAACCTATTGTATGTGCCGGTGTAGCGTGAAATTTGCAAGACCGTGAAAACATTAAGACAAGTCTTGCGTTTCTCACATTACCCCCGTGAGGTATATCATACAAGTGGCTTTGAAAAACATAAGATCGATGCACACTAACAATCAGCGCATAATTATTTCTAATACGTAGTGAATTTCTAAACAATACTGTACACATTACCTGTTTATACTTCTTTTTATGCATAGCATTAATCGCATTGACTTACATAATTATAGATTGCATCAATGTTCGGAGTTGTGTTATCTCCAGACGTTTAATTAATATTATTTATCGTTCACTTCCAACTATTGGAGAACAACCAGTTGCAGACCATGCAAATAAAGTATTATTATCCCATTCAGGTGTGTTTGTCTTTTATTAGTTTGAATTTTATTTTATACATGATGGGGTATTTTTATTGCGTAACTAGTATCAATACATTAACGTTGTAAAATGTATGTTAGTTACCACTGAGTGACATAATGATAAAACATACACATTAACAAGTGAACTAGTCTCTAATAATTTACACATACAGAAAAAAATCACTGATATATTACATAAATTCAATTCAATCGTTTTAATCATTTAAATATAATTATTATATTTATGACTTTAATTGTTGTCGTAATTACAATAGAAGTTTCTCTGACACAGCGAAACTGAATTATTAAGCATATTAAAATGCGTTGATTGTAAATTATTTTGAATGATGTAGCAGCAGCACCACCATCAAGTCACCATCATTGTTCTAGTCATACTCTTGGTCTTACAATCCTCATGCGTAATAATTGTTATCTTACAATGAGATCTATAAGACACCACCACCGTCAATATTATTGTAGTCAGAGAGTTGGTCTAAAGTCCTCACAGGTAATTATTATAGCCTTACAATAAGAAAATATAAGAGACTACCGACACCATATTGAAATTATTGTTCTAGTCGAAGATTAGTATAACCTAACCATGAGAAATCTAAGACACCACCACCATCATTATAATAGTCAATACTTTGGTCACGCGCAATAACCTAACCATGAGGAATATAAGACAGCAGCATCACCATCATCGTTATTATAGTCGATTAGTTGGTATAACAATTCACACAGGCAATATTTATAACATTATCATGAGAAATGATGAAGGTGGAAGTGGTGGTAGTAGTAGTAGTGTATATTCTGCATATAGCTTTATATCTATGTCTCATAGCGGTTAATACATTTTTTTTATTTGAGATAGTGATAACTTACTTATTTAAATATTACACTATTTAATTATATTTAAATTTAAATTAGAAGAAATGTACGTATGCAGACTGATGATGATAAGATTATTTTGTTGCTGGGGAATAAATGTTAATAAATTAAGAGTCTTAAGGTGAAGACCAATCTGTAACACCAGCCGGACTTCTATGCAGTGTTCAAACGCTACACAAGTTATAAACATTTCAAACGCTCTATAACTGTATACATTACATTAATGTGTATCGTGAAACGACACATTTTTCCGATTATATTTCTGTGTCCGAAGCGTTATCTTGCTTCTCTATGTACGTGTGTATAATCTGTCTTCTATTCCGGATTATGTGACAATTTTGGACCTTTATTCTTAAAAGAAGAATCCGATACTTGGCCGAAGAACAAAACATGTGAATTTAAAATTGACAATATAGACATGAAAAGAAAGGCAGAGAACTTTGAATTAATTTGTGCATATAGCTTCACTGATAACACAGAAGATAGATTAAAACCAGAAAGGTATTCAAATTGGTTAAAGCTGACACATGTACTAAGCTGGGTACTCAGATTTATTAATAATCTCAGAAGTGAAAAAGAATACAGCAGAAACAGTGAGTTGCAAAAGATTAAAATCATAGCAGCAGAAGCAGTGCTGATACAACAAGGACATTTTGAAAGTTTACAGGAAGAATACAACGTGTTGTCAAAAGGAAAAAAACTGACCAGAAATAGTAGACTTTTCATTTGAATCCTGTAATCGACGAAGACGGATTAATTCGCAATAAAAGCAGACTGAAATATTAAGAGTTCCTATCAAATAATGCAAAGTTTCAAATAGTATTACCAAGAAAGAATTGGATAACAAAACTGATTGTGAAACACTATCATGATCTTAATTATCATAGAGGAACTAATCAAGTTCTGGCATCTTTATCGTCCAGATACTGGATTGAAAGTGCTCGAGAAGAAATTCGAAAATGGGAAAATTTATGTAGCTTCTGCAAACTTCGAAACAAAAAAGAAGCTACGAAAGTTATGGCTCTTTTACCGGATATCAGATTGCAGATTGCATTGAGGTATTTTGCGCATACAGCAGTTGAATTTGCAGGGCCATATATTACAATTCAAGGTCGAGGGAAACGTCGTGAGAAGAGATACTTGTGTTTATTCACATGCCTTGCTTGTAGAGTTTGCTTGTTCATCTTGAAATTGCTTTTGGACTTGATACCAATTCATTTTTTAATGCATTTAGTAGTTTTGCAAACAGAAGAGGCTTACCAGACAAAATGATTTCTGATAATGGGACACATTTCGTGGGTGCTGATATGGAGCTGAAATAACAGTAGGGTCTTTATCTTTGCCATTACTCGGGTACCCTTTGCTCTCGTGAATAATGTTATCTGGTGATTGTATGGATTAAATAACTCACGACTCCGCGGTTTGTGTTTTTGTTTATTTCCGGACCTTATGATCATATACATGTAAGTTTGGTCAAGATCGGACGAATTTATACCTTAAATCTCGCGCGTTATGACTTTGTTGCATTTTCTCCTGAAAAAAAAGTTTATAACTATTGTCTGCCAGGAATATTCAATATGGCATATTAATATTTAAATGCGTATAAAACATAAATACTGATATATTAAAATTATTCAGTTTCCATCAGTGTAAAGTTATTTAAAAGTTTCAATTAGTTTACATTAATAGCAAAAGCCTGCCTTATTACACATATTTTAACTGTTAGCATGTTATACCTCAATAATTTACCCAAGGGGAAACACGTTTAAGAAGTGAAGAAAACATTTACATGTCTTTAAACATCGCTTTGCTTGAGGTGTAACTGCGTTGTCACAGGCATAGAAGAGATACGTGTTATATTTGTATCTATTTGGGTCATTGGAATATGTTTTATCTTAAAGCAAAACTTTGAATTTGCGATTAGGAAGAGCTACGCGCTTAGTTTAACGTCATCTCTGAATAATCGATACAGAGGTTTAGTTTTGAACAGACTGAGCAAATAGTCTTTTGAGTCCGTTACCTTGAGAGCTACTTTTCCTTATTGTATTGACTTCTGATTTGTGACCTTTGACTTGTGACTTTCTAGCACAATTATATTTAACTGTATTAACGCGCCAACGACATAGTTACATATAAAGAGGATAGACAAAATATACCCACAATATGAAGGCACTTGACAAATGTTGATACACGAAATGGTCATTTCAAAAAAGTATAAAAACAAACAAAACAAAATAAAAATAAAAACAAAACAAATGGAGAAATAAGAAAGATGTAAGAAACAAGACACAAACAATTAAAAAGTCCTAGTATTACTACCATATGAACAAGCACTAACTGAAGGTGTAAGTGAGGGTTCTTAAGAAATATCAGATAGCCAATGCAAAACAACCAATGAAGACCATCGCACAGAGTTTTAGAACATATTGCAACATTAACTCAAGTGTGTGATTGTTTTCTCGCGGTTTCAAAGTTATATATCTCTGATGACTGATACACACGATCAAAGGCCCATAACATAAATTGTGGCGTTTTCAATGTTTAAAGCTTGTCTGACAATGCAATCGAATGTTTATGTGAAACTTGAGTTCTTTTTTCAAGTCCCGATGTGTCGTATCGTCAAATGTGTCGTATCGTCAAATATCGGACCATACATACATCACTAAAGTAACGTATACTTCAAATTGACCATATGCATCTAATTAAAATAGTACAAATATTATAGCATCTATTATGTTGGAATGCTTATAAAAAGTTCGAATTAAAGACTCGATTATACAATTCTGAGTTACACTGATGTTATTTACAACGTACAATGTATGGTATTGTATTACACATTGGTAAAAAAGAACGTGTACCAATGTTCCTGGACAGCAAATATGTGTTTGTTTACAGTTGCCATTGTATATACCGGGATTCAAAGTGCGCTGAATATAACATTGTTTATAAATCTTAAATTAAACATCAGAAGTAATAATTCTTCACTAGACTCAAGGCAAAAGGGCCCTACTGAGCTTCAATAGTTAACCCACTCAGTATTTGTAGCTTTGTTATTGGTTCGATATTCACATTTTTGTTACGCCATTACAGTTGCAAAGTGAATTTGGAATTGGCGATTTCCCCAGTAAGTTTCTTAATGATTTGAAATGTTTTTAAAGTTCTTTAATTTTGAAGGTATTTTTATATTCATAAATTAACAAATACATTCACATGTCTGTTAGATATCTTTCAGATTGTCGAAAATGTATAGAGTATATTTGTTAATTTCTTTGTAAGATCGTATTTTATTGTACGAGTGGCGCATAGAATTGTCATTTAAACTGTGTTAGTCCGATTGTTTTTCCTATTTTCATTCCAATTTAAATGGACCCTACCCTTCAAAAGTTATTTAAAAATCAAGAACGGTCAAGATATTGGTGTAACTTAAATAATAAATTCGAGAATAATAGGAAATAATGTAGTTTTAACATGTATCTGTAATTGTGCGAAATACCGTTGTTATGCCCCTTTAACATACTTAAGTTTCAGTGAAAAATGCAAATGTGACATATTTAAAACAATTGGACGCATCCTATTTAAAACAGATACTTGTCTTCATATACCGTATATTTCCGTTATCTTCCGGTTCATCTACGAGCCTTTACATACATATAGACTGTGTTATTTTGCTTGCGTTGTCTTCTGTGTTTACTTGTTAAACCGTGTTTGGTTCACACTGATATAAATAGTTCACTAATTGTGTTGGCATTGGACACGCCAACTTATACATAATGTTTGTATGCCCTTGTGATCAGTCAGCATGTATGATCAGCAGGGACATTGACCTTAAATCAGATATGTTAAAAGTGTCACCACCAACGCTTGCACCAGTAAGCACAATGACCATTTCTACAAACATGCGTAATCACCGGTAAGGGATGATGCATTTTTTACATATCTACCCCGGTACAAGTTTCAATTCAATTATTCATAGTTAAAACTCAGGCAGGTTATAGTCACAATGAGGAGTCTACAAAGTTTTGATTTGAATCCAATCTTAGTTCTTACATTCACGACTGACTCTCTCTTTCAGGTTAATCCATTTGAAGGTAATACACTTACATATACGGGCTATATAACCACATGACCATGTTGAAGGTAGCAGAAATCATTGACCTGAAAGCAAAAATAAAAGTAAGTTATTATTTTACTTACTTTATCATTATAATTATGATTTACTATGTATTAAGTAGATTTTTATCAACTCATTATCTTTTGAGTAAAACTAGTACAGGTGATGTCATATTGTACACTATTTGCATGGGTTTGCACTGCTTATTACTTCTATAATTTCCTTGCAGAAACAGGAAAGCGACGCTAGCGATTTAGAGTGTGATGCACGCACACTTGATAAGATAGCTAAAGATCTCGAACGCGAGGCAAACGAAAAAAGCGAACGAGTCTGGGGCGGGATACTGGTAGCCGGTGCAGGTTTGCTGTTGGCTTCTTTGACATGTAAGTTTTCCAAGTAATTGTACAGAAGATTAATCGAAATCCATTTAGCATAGCATTGTTTAAAGCTTATACTAATATTGTAAAATGTATTCTTATAGCATACTTATACGTGTAGTTATATTACAGTTGGTGCCAGTTTGCCTCTTATCGCAATAGGTGGCTTCTACGCAGGAATCAATATAAACAGCGCTGCGGATTGCAAGCAGGCTGCTAGAAAGGCTAGAGATGCAGCCGCTGAACAAAGGCAGGAGGCCGCTAAACTTTGGCAACGATTATCGCACATTGAAAATACATAAATGAAAGGACACACGTTCAATTAACAAATGTGGCGTTGGATAATGATGTGTATTATCGATCTACTGTTATGTAGACCACTGCTTATTATAAATAGTATTATATGTGCCACTAAAACTGCACAGAATAGTTCTTTTAACTAAAAATATATTTTAGAACAAAATGCGTGTTTCGTTTTCATGAAGCACAACAGCAGTTTATCCACTGCATATTGCATTTAATATAATGATTAAATTGTAAGGACGCAGTATTCCGTTTGGAAAGTGTCTTCTATGCACTGAGTTGCCTGGATTTGATATTAATCGTAAGCATCATTTCAACCAGAAAAACAAATACATGAGATTTCTCTGATTATCCAGACCAATTGCTTGATCGAGTTTTACATGTCACACAAGTTCGCACAGTCCACATCTAAATCACCAACAACTCATGTATGACTTCAGTCCTTATACCCGATCTTCTCGACGCTACTCGTTGCATACAGGCATATGAACATATCGCTATAATGTATTTGTTTTACTATCTATACAAACGTTTTTATTTTCAATAATGCCTTTATCATTTACGGTTGCTGTAAAGTGCTGTTGTATCTAATCACAGCACTTGGATATCATGTGTTCCGCTGAAACCTATTTTATACAAAATAACACGCAGTAGAGCTCGTGAAGACGTCGTGAAAAGGATTGTAAATTGAACCTTTAACGATAATTGTGCAGGCATTTAAAATAAAGGCAAACGCTTGCTTTTTTTTATTGTGATTTGCAATTGTCGCAGTTTTCACGTTGTTTAGCGTCTTTGTTAATTCAGCACGACCTTTTCAGTACTCAATAGTTTGACAGAGATACAAAAAAACACATACCATGACGGTTTAAAACTAAACAACTATGCCTAAAAATCTGAAATTAAGGGGATTCAGATACTGAGTAGGTCTTCTACATATGCATTCATATAAATAATATTCTGAGCCGGAACTTTCACTGGTTTAAAGAACCCAACCGTGCCCGGTTGTTTGATCAGGCTTGATCGAATTGTCCTGATTGACAGTAGGATTAAGCAGGTTAAAATCGACATCATGAATACACTTTTTCAATGATTTAGAATAGTGATTTGTCGTTGAGGTTAATTTAAAACACCGTTTAAACGCCTTTAAAATCAAATTTCTGGGCCGAAGCTATATTTATCACATGTTGCACCTTGTTTTCCGTGTAATATGGCCATTACGATTTTTTTTATCTTACATATGTGTAAGATAGCATGTTAAGCGTTTTCATTGGCTACCTATGCTTTGACTGACCAATCGCATGCAGTTACTTTTGTGAAATGACGTTGTCAACATGAAAAGACATCACGTCAGCACTCCAAATATTTTCGTAAAATTACCACTTTTTTAAAAACATGTGATATGCATGCTCGCTTACTAAAAAATTTCTGATTTCAATAAAATATGGTGTGAAATGACAACTCGTATCAGGTCCTATATGTAGTGGACCAATTTCTTGTAGTTGTAAAATGGTAAGACGTAACTTATAAAACCGCCTACTGCAGACAAACCAGCGCTGTCCGACATTTGGCTTCTGCAAAGCGTACTGTTGTAGTACGAACCGGTAACCATGTTAGAGTAGAGGTTAACTTTAATAGGTATTAGTGTAAAATGTCCGCACAAGGTTTATGTTCTTACGATTAAAGAGTGTTAAGGCCAGATTCATCGTTTGACTTGAGCAGATATGAAAACGCAGGTATTTTTCAAAAAGGTATGTTGTTTATGTTTACACTTTATGACAAATACAGATTTATTTTCTGTCTCATGTTCCTCGAGGCGCAATTCGCTCAAGAGCTACGTGTTTTTGGCATGGAATATATAAAGCACGTTTTGTTTGCACTGTTTTGCACATTTGCTAGCAGAAGGCTTAATTTAGACAGTATGTTATAGCAGATGTAAAAAAAGACGGTATTACAGGGATTTAAGCCCAATTTACACGGTTTTATGTGACTAAGACAAATATGTTTACTGAATCGTCTTCCTCGTGTCTTAGTCCACTCAACAGCCATGTGTTTGCTGCATGAGAAATATACAAATATTTTAATCATAAAATAAGTGCTGCTTAATACAGATCATGAGCGGAAAACAAAATAAAACAACAATGAATAGAACAACAACAACATCAACAACACCAACAGAAGCATCATTAGCAGCAGCAACAACAACAACAACAGCAACAACAACAACAATAACAACAATAACAATAGTGTTCATGGTTTAAAATATATTTATAATATTGGTCATAATAACATAACAAGTTAATTGTAACGTTCTTCTTCATGACATATTATCTATCATTAATTCACATGACCGGTTATAACAGCTGACTTCAATGATTGGTTTATGTTTATATTTTGATGAATTATGATTGGTCATTTTCGTCTGCTAAATCAGGCGAAATAGAGCAAGTTCTAATTCGTCTCTTGTACACATATGCTAGCTCTAGTCCTAATTGTCACGGTATATCTCGACAAATCAGCTCAGACATGTATCTAAATTCTGTGAATCAACTGAAAATAAAACATTATTATTTAAGTTACACCAATATCTTCACCGTTGTCAATTTTAAATTACTTTTAAATGGTAGAGTCCCTTAAAATTGGAATGAAAATTGGAAAAAATGGGACCTACTCAGAGTTTAGTTGACATTTTCGGCAATTTTCTCGGACAAATAGTTATTCATATTACGGAAAACAGCCACCTGCTGTCATAATTGGCTGTGCAATGTAGTATCGCGCATTATGGTTACTCACATGTTGCTTGATGCCTACTACTACTTGTCCAGACTAAGTGGTAAATTAGATTGAAGATGCTTATTACATTTTGCCGGTTACTGAGCATTAAGTAAACATATCGATGAGATTACTGGCAATAACCATCAAGCACGTTATAATTTAGAAGACAAAATGATAGCATAATCTTAGAACAGCCAACATGCATGCTTGACAGTCAGCAAGCATAATGCATTTGTTTCTTAAAAACAATTCAATAGAAATTGTTTCACATGCTTAAACTATCCGCAACGTCTTTTATTTAAAAGGGTTCAAATAGGGAAAGCATAATTTCAGACAAGTCTTAAACTACGTCAAATATTCAATTACCTTTTCGACAATCTGAATGATATCTAAGAGACATGTGAATGTATTTCTTAATATATGAATATACAAAGAGAATCAAAATTAAAGAACATTTCAAATCATTTAGAAACTTACTGGGGAAATCTCTATATCCAAATCCACTTTGCAACTGTAAAGGCGTAACAAAAATGTGAATACTGAGCCAATAACAAGGCAGTTGTAATGTTTTTGAAACCTCATTATGAACGGGTGTTACAGTGCTCTTCATTTAAGCCACGACAAAAATGAAGTGCAATGCATCAATAAAAATTACATTGTGCTTTGTATAAAACACAATACATAGTTATCAAAATTGATACAGTGCTGTGGATAACACATAATGCATTGTTTTGACATTTACATTATACTTTGAATGAATTAATGTTAGAGTGTATCGATTTCATCTCCATGAAGTACCTCAAAAGCAACATGTCGAAGCAAACTACAACGCTAGCATTAGATAAATAATCGAACGTACAACCTTTTATTCATACATCTTGTGTTGAGTAAATATTAATAGAAAAAAACACATTTGATTTATTGTACGGTGTTAGAAAACATAATAAAATTGAGAGTTGGCCACTCTGAATCAAATTGCAGAATACATCATTAAGACTTTAACAAAATATCACGAAACTCCGTTGTATTTTGCAATAAGTATCTCAGTATTAATTATTTTTAGCACATTAGAGAAGATACATGCTACACAGACATTTGGAAATTGGCTAAAATGTATGCACATTATAATAAGTTAAAAAACGATATACGCATTTTGTTAATTAAACAATCAAGGCAAAGAGGATATTATTATGACATGACGTGTGAGTAGAATATTCACATACTCTAAAATATAAACGTTGGTACTCACGATGAAAGTGCAGGGTACCGATAACTGCCACTGTCAACACCATGGCAGGTCTAAATGCCATACTGCAAATGCATAATGGACAATTTGAGAATTCGAGACACGTGCACTTCGCGCTTGAATTACGCGTGTTTCATGTTCTGTTTTGTTTTGATTTGCAATCGGAATTATTTTTATTTTAATTAACATTATTGGTATAAGAAGTAGTAGTAGTACTAGTAACAGTGGTAGTAGTAGTGGCGGTTATAGTAGTAGTAGTAGTAGTAGTAGTAGTAGTAGTAGTAGTAGTAGTAGTGTAGTAGTAGTAGTAGTAGTAGTAGTGTTACTCTTTCTGGGCAAGTTTATTCCATTTTCTGTTCCATATTGTTAAACTTTTCAAAATGACCTAGATTTAACCTATATGCCAAAATGCTCACAATGCATTTAAAGGGACTATGTGAACGCAAAATTGGTTGCTTGCCATACTATAAATGATACTAGATTATAGATATTAGGTATAATAAGACATAAACATTAAATAAAGAATAAATCATTTATACATAAGATATTTGTTAAAAAATCAGCAAACATGTTCGAAAACAAAACTAAAGCCCCCAAGTTCACGACTTAGGAGCCATACGAAGAAATAACAGTGGACTGCGCTTTAACCATTTTGCTTTGTTAGAAAACGTGTGTAACCTGTGGTTTTACAAAATGCTCGAAATGCTGAGGTCAAAATGTAAACGTGGAAAGGGCCAAACAAAAACGCCCCGTATTATGAAATGATTTTTAAATTAGAATACGAAATTTATTTTCCCTTTCTATACCCCTTATTTTTACATGCTAATATTAATATCTTAAGTGCAGATTTTTTAAAGAATTGATCCAGTTGAGGCCCCTTTCGTTTACACAATCCCTTTAAATTTACTGGTTTGTTCACAATCAGAAACACGCGGGTATACCAATTAGTAATAGAAAGGATGCTAATGAGTCGGTGTATTCACATGGGGACCGTTCACAATGTTCGCACATGTGCACGAGGAAGTTATCAGGATTAGCCGTCCTTTGTTTTGAAATGTTTTATTTTCAGTTGATTCACAGAATTTGGATGTGTTACACGGACTGCTTTTACATACATGTTAGAGCTGATTTGTTAAGACATACCGTGACAATTAGGACTAGAGCTAGCATTTGTGTACAAGAGACGAACTAGAACTTGCTCTATTTCGCCTGATTTTTGCAGACGAAAATGACCAATCAGCATTCATCAAAATATAAACATAAACCAATCATTGAAGTCAGCTGTTATAACCGGTCATGTGAATTAATGATAGATAATATGTCATGAAGAAGAACGTTACAATTAACTTGTTATGTTATTATGACCAATATTATAAATATATTTTAAACCATGAACACTATTGTTATTGTTGTTGTTGTTGTTGCTGTTGTTGTAGTTGTTATTGCTGCTGCTGCTAATGATGCTTCTGTTGGTGTTGTCGATGTTGTTGTTGTTCTATTCATTGATGTTTTATTTTGTTTTCCGCTCATGATCTATATTAAGCAGTACTTATTTTATGATTAAAATATTTGTATATTTCTCATGCAGCAAACACATGGCTGTTGAGTGGATTAAGACACGAGAAAGACGATTCAGTAAACATATTTGTCATAGTCACATAAAACCGTGTAAATTGGGCTTAAATCCCTGTAATACCGTCTTTTTTTACATCTGCTATAACATACTGTCTAAATTAAGCCTTCTGCTAGCAAATGTGCAAAACAGTGCAAACAAAACGTGCTTTATGTATTCCATGCCAAAAACACGTAGCTCTTGAGCGAATTGCGCCTCGAGGAACACGAGACAGAAAATAAAAGTAACTGTTCAGCTGGATCATGATTTGTTTTTCAATTTCTTCATCCGGGAGCCAAACTCCTTTTTCGGCCTCCTCCCATTCAATTCGCAGCATTCGTGCTGCTTTTTCCTCCCGTCGGGCATTATGCAAGGTTAATCTAGCAACAACCAGACTTCTGAGTAAAGAATACTGCTAATATTGTAATTTTCAAGAATGTTCTTAATATGTGATCCAATGTTTTTCTTTTAATTTTTTTACTGAATGTTCATGTGGCAGATTAGCTGGTTTTCTAGCTTTTTCTAGTGAAGATTTGACAGAAGTTTGCCCCGCTTTTCGGTACATTTCACTCGATTTATGGTTGTATGCGGTGAGGAAATGTTTAAGGTCTTTCCTCTTGTCATCATGCATTGTTTCATTGTAGAAACCAAGTAGGGTCTTTAAAGCCCTTAGAATAGCTGCATCAAGAAAAAAAAATTGTCCATGGTTTTCTATTCCTGTATATTGATCAAATGACAACTGTTCTACAGCTTGTGTAAGGTCTGACAAATTATGTCGACGGAGCATATCTCCCAAAGTTTGTGTTTTTCCCGCACAGCGATTTGAATTCAACAAATAACCCCTCAACTCTCTCATATCAGCCATGATAACTTAACGCAACTCATCCTGTTTACCTTCTTCATGTCTTCGCAAATTAAAGTGTCTGTACCCAATCAACTTAATTTGTCTGTCCTGCACAGGTATCCTATTTCCCCCTCCCTAAATATATTGAGAATGTCTTTGAATTCAACATCATTTTGAATTTTGTCATCAGAGTCTTTCTGGAGTAATTTTGGCTTAATTGCTTGATAATTTCATGACGCGCACTTGTGTTTAAACGAATACTTGTTCGACAGAAAACTTTTACAGTCAGTACAAAACCGAACCTTGTCCTCAAATTTGGGTTTTCTTTCTCTCATTTCAATTTCTTTTCCATCAGCCATAAGTGCTGCGTTGAATTCATAAATTCCTTCTCTGCGTTTCTTTTCAAAGAAGCTGTTCTGGACGACAGAAGGTTCATTTAGTATGTCTTGTAACTCAGGTTCTATTTTGTGTTTTCTGATCATGTGTCTGTTTAACTTTCCATTTAGAACAATGGTTTTACAGTAGACACAGTGCCTTTCAGGTTTCTGAAATAGACGTTAATGACACGAAAAAAACAATTGTTAACATAAATGAAGTAACATCAACTGATCGGCAAGAACAAGAGGAAAATGATGGTCCAAAGCGCTCACCTTGAGTGCAGGCACAGACGAAGACCATACTGTTGTGGTTACAGGTTTGAAAATAAATATGAACAATACTCATGTATCCGCAGAGTTGGTTATGATTGGTTTGATTTTAAACAACTGTTAGTGCAATTGGCTTTAAACTTAAGTTCAACTTGGGTAGTGGAGGTGCAGTATTTTTCACCTATCCTAATCTTTTTTCTCAATATTCTTTTCTGACACATTTTCATTAAGTGACCATTGAATCCTGGAACTTTTTGAACATGTTGATGTCTTTTCACAAGCAGTTTTGGAGTACTGGTTGCGGTGTGCTCATTGTGATGGCTATGCTATATTTAGTCTCAAACTCTACTTCATGTGCAATTTTATGGTCACAAATTGTGCAAGAATGGTGATGATTGAATGAAAAATGGAAAATGTATTTTCTGGAGAATGTCAATTTTGGCATTTTATTTTCATAAAGGGCAATATCTCTGGTATTTCTGGTCCAATCTTGCTTAAATTTGACTTTACCTAAACTCCTATGGTCATAAACAAACTGTGCAAGAATAGTCAAAAATGGATGGAAAATGATGTCTCTATCCTGAATAATTCATATTTTTGCATTTTTTTCACAAACAAAAGGTAATAACTCTGGTATTTTTGGTCCGATCTTGCTGATATTTGACTTCACATGTATTCTTCTGGTCATAGACAAATTGTGCAAGATTGGTGAAAATTGGATGAAAAATAAAGTTTCCAGCCTGAACAGTGTCAATTTTTGTATTTTCTTCACACACAAATAATTCCAGAGTGTGTACCACAATATTACCCAGTTTTGGCACAAACTGTAAGAGTTTGGTTCAGATTGGAACATAAAGTCTATATGTTGCAAAAAGGCATATTTGCATTTATTTGCATGAACAAGGAGCAAAAACTCTAGTGCAGGGTTGGCACGAATCACCCACCCCCGGGTTTTCCCAGCGGGTTTTACAGGTTTTTCCCGCCCCGGTCGATACTCTGAACGTGGGCAATACTGGGCAATACTAATTTTTCTTCAGTTAATTTGCAGTTTTTATTGTTTTTATAAATCTAAATTCTCAGTTAACTAAAGTCATTACGAAAATAACTTGTTTAGTTTTGCAGATTCAATATATGCATAGTTACAGTATTTTTGTAAGTGCAGACACTATCCATTGGTTCATTCATTCATTTTTTGATGGCAACGTTTATAATATATTTTCTATAATGTTTGTGAAATGATTCCGTTTGATATTAAAATATGTCTACACTTATTGAAGTTATTCATCCTTCTTTTTTCTTGCATTGAACTGTTCTTTTTTTTTGTAAACAACAAAACTTAGGGAGGCCTTCTCTGTCTGGAAAATAACGCCAGCCTGGTCAATGTTGTTATAACCTGATATTGGGCAATACCGGGGATTACTGGACAAATCTCTTCTATTTTTGTTACTTACTTTCTTTTTTTCCACTTTAAAATCAGTATAATGATTATGATGAAGCAAAGAATAAAAATAATTATTTGTATACTGATGCACAATTAAGAGCATGAATCATTCACTCAAGGTGCCAATCAATGCATGTTTTCACAATTTGGAATAGGCCCCTTATTGACATGGGCTTTTGCATGGCCCCTCATTGAGATAGGTCTAATTATTCAAGAGGTCCAATTTAACTGTTTGTTGAGCACTTGCATCTGTCAATGCAATCAATGTTTGTGTTTTTTAAGAGGGTGTACATATTGTGGATGGGTCATACATGAAATCACAATGTTATGTCATTCATTTGTATGTACTGCATGGGGCTGCAATAGGATCTTGTTGCAACATGATATCCACTAAAATATTGTATAACATGAAAATATTAGAATTGTCAAATTTCTCTTATACATTCATTTCTTCTTTTTCTTTCATAAAATAAATCTGTTACATATATACTGAGAAAGATATAATGAATGTGAGTAAAACACAGATGCCAAGTAAACTCAGTATTGTCCAGACTGACAAAAAAATCCAACTCAAAGCTTGTGAAAAAGAAAAGAAAGTATCAATATGTTTCAACAAGAAATAGAAATAAACAATGTTTTTTACATTATAAAATTGTTAATAGATATATGTTTATAATGTACAAACTCATATATTAGCATGTAATGTAAACATAGTAAAACCCGTTTCTTCCCAGTAATACCCGCCCGGGCCGGTCAATATTATAAAACCCGGGTTTTATGCCAACCCTGCTCTAGTGTCACTGGTGTCAGCAAATTATTGACGGGGGAATGCCGGCATACGGACGACGCGCAGAGGTCCATATACCAATAGCTCATCTGAACAAGAGGGCCAAAAGGCCTTAGGTCACTCACCAGGGAGGGTTCACAAGCTTTTTCTTCATTTTGCCTTAGTAACCTAGTTTTTAAGTTTTTAGCAAGCTTCGAGATTTGTTGATAAATATGTCATCTAGAGTGGTCACACACGTTTACGTTTTCAATATAGCCATATAAGGAAAACTTCCCCGCCCCCCTGGCTGCCATGTTTTTCAATGAAGCGGAACCAACCTAATTATCATCAAAACGGATGTACTTAGATAGTTTCATGATTATTGCGCAAAAATATGACATCTAGAAGTGTTCACAAACTGTTCCTATAGCTATATAAACAAAACTGCCCCACACCCTGGAGGCCATGTTGTTCAACAGAGCAGAACCATTTCCAAACTCAGCTGAGATATCATCAAGATAAAGCTAGTTTCATGCTGATTGGGTAGAAATGTAACTTCTAAAGTGTTAACCAGCTTTTTTTCTATAGCTATATCAGGAAAACTGTCCCACCTTCTGGCGGACATGTTTTTCAATGGAGCCGAACCATTTTCGAACTTGGCCAAGATATCATCAAAAAATATTTTGAGCGAGTTTCATATTTATTGGGCAAAAATTGTGACTTCTAGACTGTTAAGCTTTTTCTTACATTTTGACTTAGTGACCTAGTTTTTGATCCCACATGACCCAGTTTCGAACTCAGTCTAGTATTCATTGGCATAAATGTTAGGGGCATGTTAAAAGGAGATTGGTCTATAAATGTGGCCTCTAAAATGTTAACGAGGCAAATACTGACAGTGCACAATTGATAACAGACAAAAGGCGATCACAAAAGCTCACCATATGCATGCTGTGTTCAGGTGAGCTAAAGAACATCATAGAGTTACAATGACCAATACCAACCCCTTCTAACTTTACATTGTGCATTACCTTCATACTGCACGCAATTTGTAGATGTATAGTTTCATAATCAAATCGCAATTTTCCCTACAAACTTAAGATTTTTTTTTTCAATTTTGAGTAACATGCACAAGACATTTGACCTCTGGTGAAAAAAATCTTGTTCATAAACCTCATATTGCCCTTTATGTGTATACCAACTTTCTTGATCACATCTTATGTACTTTTCGAGTATTTGCAGTACTAAGTGTTATTCAATTTTTTGACAGGTACCTGACCTTTGAAAAATAAAACTCTGTGCATAATCTTTACATTGACTTCATATGTATACCAAGTTTCATTAAATTATTTTCGGTACATTTTGAGTTATGACAAGATCCAGTTTTTGCATACAGATGGAAGGATGACTGACAAACAGAGAGAAATACGGACGGCAAACCTATAGTTCAATCTGTGTACAACGTTTCATGATCATATCTTATGTGCTTTTCGAATTATTACAGTTTTAAACGTTTTATTTCTACTTAAGGACCTTTAACCTCTAGTTAAAAATTAAAAGGCCGTGCCTAAGCCTCTCTTTAGTGTTTAAATGTACACCAAGTTTCTTGAAAGTATCTACAGTACTTTCTACTTTATGGCATCATCAATGTTTTGTGGATAGACGGACAGATGGACGAACAGACATACTAACAGATGGAGGGCACTCCTACAGTCCAATCGGTGTACGAAGTTTCATGATCATATCTTATGATGTTCTTTTTGAATTATCAGAGTATAACATTTATTTCTATATTTTTTAACAGCCTAGTGAGCTTTGACTCTGGTAAAAAAAAAGAAAGTTTGTGCATAAACCTCACATTGCAATTTATATGTATGACAAGTTTCAGCGAAGTATCTTCTGTACTTTATTAGGTATTGCAGGATGAAGGATTTTTGACAGACCGAGAAACGGACGAACGGACAGAAGAAGGGCAAACCTATAGTCCTCTCCAGTGAGACACTGGAAGTGGACTAAAAAGGAACTAGTCTCTGGTGGTTCATGCCTTGTATTGTTTGTAAAAATAGTGTTCAACTTTATGCCACAAACTTAATACACACTTCTTACATTATGCTACTTGGAAGCAGACTGGATGTCATGTGATATTTGTATGAGTAAAGAATGTTCAAATATATGACTTACAGGTTTATTTACGGTCTATGTTCCCGATGAAGCTGACCCACTTTTAGTATCAGCAGGGGTAGAGTTCCTTGATGCAGTAGCAGCATCTGTACCCACACTGTTAGCTTCATTAGTAGTTACCACAGAGTCTAAGTGCTGAGAAGCAGGGTTAACTCCTGCATCACTCAAAGAGTTCACTTGGCAAGTAGCAGCATCAACTCTCACAGTGTTCCTTCGCTGAGAAGCAGCTTCATCACTCAAAGAGTTCCCTTGGCAAGTAGAAGCGTAAAAACTCACAGTGTTTCTTCGCTGAGTAACAGCTTCATCACTCAAAGCGTTCCCTTGACAAGTAGCAGCGTCAACTCTAACAGTGTTCCTTTGCCGAGTAGCGGTTTCAATACACAAAGAGTTCCCCTTGCAAGTAGCAGAGTCACCTCTCACAGTGTTCCTTTGCTGAGTAGCAGCTTCATCACTCAAAGAGTTCCCTTGGCAAGTAGCAGCGTCAACAGCTTCATCACTCAGTGAGTTCCCATGGTATGTAGCAGCGTCAACTCTCACAGTGTTCCTTCGCTGAGTAGCTGCTTCATCACTCAAAGAGTTCCCTTGACAAGTAGCAGCATCAACTCAAGAGAAACAAAACCGAAGCATTTGGGTAATTTTCTATGAAGTCGTATTCTTTATAGTAGAATGAAACCCAAACTGGCGCACCTGCACATGCCCAAAATTAATCTATTAGGCAAAATAGCCGGGCTTCAAAGGCACATGAATTTACTAATTAATAGACCTTTATCCCCGAAAAAGACCGCTTTTTGTTCGTTAACACACCGCTATGCTATAATAAGAAATAATACAGAATACACCAACAAAAATGAAACTGTGTCAGCCTTAATAAAGAGTGGTCTCCCTAGACTGGTTTGCTACTTTTAAGACATATATAGGAACAATACGTGTTTTCCCTCAGACTGGTTTTATTATACTTTCACAATTTGTGTAGAAATAATAATTAATGAGTGGTCTCCCAAGGACTGGTTTCATGCATTCGACTTATATAGCAATACGGATTGGTCTCCCTAAGACTGCTTTCATACTTTCAAGGCTTATATAGCAATAATGAGTGGTCTCCCTAAGACTGGTTTTATACTTTCAAGGCTTATAGAACAATAATGAGTGGTCTCCCTAAGACTGGTTCCATACTTTCAAGGCTTATATAGCAATAATGAGTGGTCTTCCTAAGACTGGTTTTATACTTTCAGGACTAATATAACAAAAAGAAGTGGTCTCCGTAAGACTGGTTTCATACTTTCAAGACTTATAGAGCAATATTGAGTGGTCTCCCTTAGACTGGTTTCATACTTTCAAGACTTATAGAGCAATATTGAGTGGTCTCCCTTAGACTGGTTTCATACTTTCAAGACTTATATACAAACAATGAGTTGTCTCCCTAAGATTGGTTTTATACTTTCAAGATTTATATAGCAATAATGAGTGGTCTCCCTATGACTGCTTTCATACTTTCAAGACTTATATAGCAATAATGAGTGGTCTCCCTAAGACTGGTTTTATACTTTAGATACTTATATAGCAATACTGAGTGGTCTCCCTAAGGCTGGTTTTATACCATCAAGACTTATATAGCAATAATGAGTGGTCTCCCTAAGGCTGGTTTTATACCATCAAGACTAATATAGCAATAATGAATGGTCTCCCTAAGACTGGTTTCATACTTTCAAGACTTATATAGCAATAATGAGTGGTATCCCTAAGACTGGCTTTATACTTTCATAACTTATATTACAATAACGAGTGGTCTCCCTAAGACTGGTTTCATACTTTTAAGACTTATATAACAAAAAGGAGTGGTCCCCCTAAGACTGGTTTCATACTTTCAAGACTTATGCAACAATAATGAGTGGTCTACGTAAGACTGGTTTTATACTTTCAAGACCCATATAGCAATAATGAGTGGACTCCCTAAGACTGGTTTCATACTTTCAAGACTTATATAGCAATAATGAGTGGTCTCCCTTAGACTGGTTTCATACTTTCAAGCCAAGACTTAAATAACAAAAAGGAGTGGTCTCCCCAAGACTGGTTTCATACTTTCACGACTAATGTAACAATGAGTTGTCTACCTCAGACTGTTTTTGTAGACCTTTATACCAAATATAAAACCTCTGAACACTGGGGTGTGGCCAGTTTTGACCCCATGGGCTTAATATGAAAAATCTTCATTGCTATACGATGTTACTTATCAAATAAAAAACCTCTGGGTCATGTCATTTCAGATGAGATGTTTAGTCATTATACTACTTAGGTCTACCAGTATGTAAACAATATGGCACCCAGTTTTGACCCCAGGGACATAATTTCAACAATGCTTGTAGAGGACAACTATACAATAATACATAGCATGTATTAAACCTCTTGGCCTAATGGTTTCAGAAAAGATGTTTAAAGTCATTCTGCTATTTATGTCTATTCAAACCACGTGGCAATAGGGGCCTGAATAATTTTTAGAAACTTCGTAGCGGACCATAAGAGAATATTAGACATCAAATATAATAGCCCTGCGCCTTGCGGTTCCAGAGGAGAAGTTTTCACTGTTTAAATATATGTTTAGCTCTGGTATACTACATATGCAGAGGACTAGAATGATTTGAACTACTTTGAAAGAGGGTCACCAAAGGATCATTCCTGTTGTTTCATGAAAATCTCCCAAATGTTAAGAGATGTAATTTGAATGGAAATGATGACACACGACGCACAATAGACAAAAGGTGATCACAAAAAATTAAAATTAAGTCATATCAGAATGTATTTGGAGGATTTCTTTAGGAAGTAGATTAATATATTAGATAATAATAGGCAAATGCATTACCTCTGATTAGTTTCTCTTTGAACTGGAACTAAACAAAAAGAAAAGAATACGTAAACATTTAACAATAACATATTACATTTTTATTATATAACATAATGGTATAAACCATTTGCCTAATGCAAAAATCAAATTAAACTATATATCCTGAACAAGATTATCATCATGCATAACATATATGAGGGGACCAACTGTTCTTGAGTCTTTCAACATAAATTTAGTGTTTGTGTGCTTTTTTCTTTCAATTATGTAATAATATGTTTGTTTCATACCTATAGACGATTCTCCACTATCTGTTTCACTAATAAATTCGTCACTCTCTGAATCAGTCTGGATCTTATACACAGCAAAAGGATCTTAATCAATATCTTTAAAAGAAAGAAAATATAAAATAAGTGCCAATTACCAGAAATGGTAACATTCCATACAGGTATTTATTCTCCACAAAACACCCTTAAAAGCATTTAATTGCAGACTCATGTTTCAAAGGTGTTTTAATACAGAACTTTACTTGAACAGTGCAGATTGTTTACGTATTTTGAGAGTATTATTACTGTCGTTTCACAGTCAAACTATGATGGTTTGAATATACTTTGGAAAATTAATAGTGTCCCATGTTTGTTAAATAGAGAATATGGTCTTTTCTCTGATCAATAAATACATGATAAATGTTTTGTAAGTGAACTTGAAAATGCACATGAATACAAAACTAAGACCTGCATTAAGTAAAATTTAAAAAACACACTATAAAACAACAATTCATCAAAGAAAACCAGTTGTTTTCGTGTTGTATGTGTCAACTAATAAGATTTCAGCATCTTTGAACAAAATGTTAATGATATGAAATGATGGGTTTCTTAGAAATAATCATGGCATTTGAATTTAAAATATACTAAATCTAACAACAAACAAAATGAAACAGGAAATAATGTCATGATGGCCCGACAAACTCAATGAGGAGTGGCAAAGATGATTGCATAACTATAGTGACAGGTTTTCAGAGGCACGTGATAATGGTCTGAAGTTACATGTACTTGTCTTGCTAATTAGCCCTCAGCTCCAAGGTTAAACCTTGATTATCAACAAGACATGTCCCAAGACAGCCTGCTCAGCTATTCATTCTGCTTAGATTATATACATATTCTAGAAGTGACCTTGTATAACCCCATAGACATGTGCAGTTGCAATTAAATATCTGTACTAGTCAAAGAAACATGTTCTTGCATTGACATTTTTTGCCTGAATATATTCCTAAGTACAAAAAAGCGGCTTAATTTGGCTAACATACTGGCCACAATTATTGGCATTCGCTAGTGACCATATATTATGACCCTGAGCACATTTGAAATTTTTAATAGAACGTAGCTATGTAATGGATACAAAGATACCAACTTCTTCCTTGCAAACTTTAACCTTAATTTTCTTAGTACAAAAATGGCCATAAATCTGATTGCAGATCAGAGTTGGAGGGTAACCTTACATAATGACTTCTGAAGACAAAAATGGGCATAATTCTTCATATAATAATTCATAATTACATGTCTGTATGGACTTAGTCAATGACCTAACAGAATGACCCCGAAGACATGTGTGAAGTTTCAATACAGAATCTGCAGTACTGAATATATATTGAGAAATGGAGTGGTTGCACGTAAATTTTAACCTGAATGTCCTAAGTACAGAAAAGGGCATAATTCTGCTAAAGTGCAAGTCAGAGTGACGAACCTTAGTCAGTCATAATTGTTTTTATTTCTTAACTTACGAACAACTGATTTTTATACACAATTAGGGTCCAGAAGGTCTATATATACTGGCAATATTGGGTTTAAAGTGTTACACTCTGATTCAGAAAGATAATAGCAACAGTCAAGTCATGTTTTCCATTTTGTAGTGTCTCTGTTATGGTAGCCTGAAGGTTTATTACTGTCTACCAATTCTATGTTCATATTTGTTAAAAAATGTATGGTCATAGACAAACCGTACATGTCTGGTCTAATTTGAATGAAAAAATAGGGTCATTATTCTAAGTAATGTCCCTTTTAACATGTTATTTTTTGCTCAGGTGAGCTTAAACATTCAACAAAGTGAGAAAATCTTTAAATAAAAAAAGATATAAAATTAAAATAACATAAAAAATAAATCACAACAATGAAACCATTACAACATGATTAATGGTCAAGTTGGTTTTCCTATAAAGTAAAAGCCATTTAAGGTTCTTATACCCCAAAAAAGTATTATCAAGTATCCTTGATGTAGAACTAATTTTAACTTAGTAATAACAAAAACTTATATCTGTGTTATAGCATAGCTTTTTCGGTATGTTATAGTGGTGTGTTAACAAACAAAAAGCGGTATCTTTTTATGAAAAATGTATTTTAATCAGTAAATTCATGTGCCTTTACAGCTCGGCTTTTTTGCTAAATCGATTTATATTTCGCCATAAGGTGCGCACATTTGGGTTACGCTATACTATAAAGAATGATTGTATAGACAATTATCTTATTGTTTCGATTTTATTTCTCTAGATGTTTGATTTTTCGTTCATTAACATTCGCAGAGGCCCTTAAAATGCCTTAAAACCCTTGCACTCCTCGGGACTTAACCAATTTTTCGGGCGTCTGCGAACTATAACGACCTCAAAATGATGTATTTTTCATATTTTATAAACTACAGCCTTTCAATGAGTGTCAAGAAAATCATAATAAGTTTAAAGCTAAAATTACATATATAAATACCTTCTTCCTCCACCATAGGTTTCCGGAATCACCGTAATCATACAGTAATTCATCCCCCGCACTTATGTCAGATTTTGCAAAAAGACATAAGTAATCTTTCTTATCATACACTTTCAGTTTCATTATTGAATTTGATTCTTTCTTGTAAGCATCGTTCACGAACTGGCAAAAAAGGTTTGTAGTGGCTTCGGTATCAATACTGAAATAGATAAAAGTAACAAAGCAGTTCTAAGTTGCACATATGACGGAAAGTTGTATATATACAATGTAGAAACAAGAGGGCCATTATGGCTCAAAGCGCTCATCTGAGGAGTGGATGAAAAATGAAACCACTATCCTGAATAATTTCCATTTTTGGTATTTTATTCTCAACAAAAGGCAATAGCTCTCAATGCCTGTCCCAATCGTGCTTAAATTTGACCTTACTTATAATAATCATATGGTCATAGACAAACTGTGCAAGAATGGTGAATATTGGATTAAAATGAAGACTCTATCCTGAATAATGTCAATTTTTGCATTTGTTTTTAAAGCAAAGGGCTATAACTGCCATAATGTTGGCCCAATCTTGCTCATATTTGACCTCAGCTGTAATCTTATGGTCAAAAACAAACTGTGCACGTTTTGTGACATTGAATGAAAAATGAACTTTCTAACTTGAATAATGTCTATTTTTGTATTTTTCTTCACAAACAAAGGGCAATAACTCTACTGTGTGTACCACAATCTTTCCCATTTTAGGCCTCTGCTGAGATCTGATACTCATACACAAACTGTGGAAGTTTGGTGAAGATTCAATGAAAAATAACGTCTTTAGGTTGCAAAAAGGCATATTTTCCATTTTTTGCATGAAAAAGGGCAACATTTCTAGTGTTACTGGTGTGATCTGGCCCAATATAAATCCCAACCGAGATTGGGATTGTGTAATGGTCATACACAAACTTTGCAATTTTGGTTAAGATTGAATAAAAAATAAAGTGTCAAAAATTGTCTGACAGATCTGTTTCAAGTTCTACTTATTTCACAGTTTGCATCTGACTCACAATTTGGTTGTATGACATAATGTAGAGACTGTCAGACAATGTGATTTTGTTTGTATGTTTGGATTTTTCACCCCTCAAGTTTTGCGGTGTCTGGCCTATGAATGATGCAATCATTTGACCTAGTCCCAGAGGGGTATGCTTATTTTTTTAACGTCCAGCAATACATTCATCCAGTGTTTAGAATGATTTTATCAACGCAGTTAAAGTATATTTAGCACTTCAGATCGTAAGTAAGTATGTTAATGAAGAATTAAATAAGCAAACACATTTTTCATAGTTCCCATACGTGGTTGTCTATTAGACAATTAAACTATCACAATCATCTGGTTGTCCAAACAATTTTTTGATTGTCCAAGACTATAATTGGTTGTCCATTGGACAACTAAAAGATCAAAACCTGGTTGTCCAAACTATTTTTGGTTGTCCCAGACAAAAGCCCTCAGTACAAACGCCCACTCAACGTTTTTGTCATCCTGAACAAAAGCCTGCTCATTAAAAACATATCCATTTTTATGTACAAAAACTTCAGTTCTCGATTAATTTCAATTTACGCCTACTTTCAGCACATGTTTTAATTTGTTACGTTTCTGATGGTCACATAACTACTACAATACCTCTTATATCCCAAATACTTGCTACTTAATTTTATAATTAATGACAACAACATCATGTCTTCACAGTAATCACAATTAATTACCGACTAATTGTGGGTGATAATTAATAATTATAATTAAAGAATTTACATATTTATGTTGAGCGGTCTTTTGTCCGTCAATCAAACTTATGAGCGGGCTTATGTCTGGATGTGTCAAAAACAATGTCCAGAGGAGAGGAAAACGGGAATATGTGAACAGGTACCTTTGAGTTTAACAACTGGCATGCTATATGGTATTGAAATCGTAAGAAGAAGAACTGATCATGATTCAGTAGTTTCAAATCATGAAAATGCATATTAAAATAAATAATAAATCTAGATATGTATCTTGTATGCTACGTTCCCATGAATTTGTGTTGTTTATCTTCAATATATGTGCATGCGCACGGATGTTTGATATTTATAATCATATATATACATTTTAAAACAAACTAACTCAAGTTACACATGATTTGAACAAAATTTACGAACAAAATCCATTGTTAAGATCGTTTACAAATAAACCGGCCATGAACATCATGACCTCAAAGATCAAAATCGCCTAGATTCTTTCCTATTGATTTCGTGGTTTATGAGTGGCTGTTCTAAAAAGAGCTTCATTGGGTTTTCCCAACACAAATCCCGCTCTACGAGCCAGGGCCTTCCCCAGGTTGTTTAAGCACCCCGGTGCAGGGGCGCTTAAATTTTAACTTGAACATAACTGGGGCGCCTAATAAACATCGCCCGTGGCACGTATATTTTATTAATTAATTAAGTATGTTGACTGCAGCAGACCGACATATTCCTGCTGTGAAAGCTTATCTCAAACGTCAATCGAGAAACATATACACCCACTCAATCAAGTTGGTGAATGATCAAAGCGAGTGTCACTTCGTCGAACATTTTAACAAAATACACTTATTGCTAAGGAATTAAAGTGGTTTCGGCGAAACCCTGTTTCCGCGAATTGACTTTAAATAGTGGGTGTTAAACCAGTTCGGCGAAAGTGATTAACAGTAGATAACCCCTCTCACTAATTACAAAAAGGTGTGAACTGATCGCCAGCATGGGTTGTTAGCATGACAGACACATTTTAATAAGCTTAATTGTTTTCGCACTTGTTATGTACACTTGGCTTGACTTTAGCTAGTAGCACATAGTTATTTGTGTTATTAGGCTCCTACTAGCAGAAATAAAGACATCTTTTAGACTGTACGGGATCCATAATTGATTAACTGTGACATTGTTAACAATATTCATTGAATATATTCCTTTGTAAATATTGCCTGTTTGTATGCTATGTGAATGCAAATATGTATAAAAAATTAAGTAATTATTTTGTAAAAAAAAAAATAATAATTTGAAAATAATAACTATAATAATAATAACAATAATAATATGTCACACAATTATATTTGAAACTGTGCAATTCTTTTTCAATCATTAAATTAAAGTGTTTATATTCTATATAATGCCAGTGCTGATTACCAATAAAATCATTATAACATGTTTTCAAACGCCGTAAATGTTCTTAATTTCTGATGAAATTGTTGAATTGGGCAATTACTTATGGTCGATAATTGGTCTGTACACAATAAAGTTTATTAACACTTGATACATCACTTCGCCGAAACCACCGCTCAACTACTACAGAAACCTTTTCACCGAAACGGTGTTTCGCCGAAATCTCCAGTAACCTTCCTAAGACGAAATCCATTACCGTGAAGCACTGCCCTGTAGGCGGAGTTTCATCCTGCAGTAAATGTTTCAATGTAAGCGAATAGAAAAGCTCAGTTTATGTTTGCTTAGGAATGACGTTATGATTGACCAATCAGCACAATTGCCATATAACCTAATACGCGCATCAAAGCGTATTATCGACCGTAAAGCAATTGCACACCCAATGTCTATTTTATAATGTCCATACTAATTTATTTGATGAATTTACAAACTGCGAAATTAGCTAATATGAAATCGAAATCAAAAAAGCCTATCAATGTTACAGTTGTAGTTTCGTAAACACAAACTGTACTGTTTATGTACATGTATGCCATGTAAAGCCCGTGTTTTCTACAAACGAGCGCAAAATATCTGCTGACAACCACGACGTCACGCTCCACGCATGGAAAGCGTGTATGTACCGACTTAACATTTGATGCGCATAGGCACGATGTGCACTAGGAAATTTTCCAGCCGTTTATGCAAGAAGCATGTATAATATACATTTATTTTAATCATGATCTTTACAATTCACCAATTATTTAATCAGCACTAAGTTCAACAGTTGTAACGACTAAACGCATGCCCATATAAACATGATTAATCAAAAAAAGATGCTCTGTTAGTGGATCGAGTGTAACCTAAAAATTCGAGAATAACGAGGATAGTGGGTTGAACATGACGTCACAGTGGGAATGTGAAACATCAGAAAAAAATATAACTTTCCGTTTCGCAAAAGCAATTATACTTTTTCCTTTTTAAAGACTAGAGGTATACCGTTTAAACGGTGATGTTTCGTTGATTTCATTTCATTAAAAGGTTACACAAACTTTAACACATGTTAGCCTTACATTTAAGAGCTAAAACGCACCAGATAACGTCAACTGACATGTTCCGCAAGACAATTTTTCGAGGTACGGAGGGGATAGACCTCCCTAACCCAACCCTTTTGGGACCGGAGCGCCTGAAAAAATCCTGGGGAAGGCCCTGTGAGCATGTGTGGGGTAGTCAATTGAACTGGCATGGTGTTTTGGGTTGCATACGTCATTCAAATGTTTATAAAACGCAAACCTGTAACCACACTCTAATCTTCTTTACCAATCGATAGGAACCACGAAATTGATAAGAAACTGCGATAGTTTCCTTTAGTTATTGGTCCTTAATCAGTAGACTAAATTACAAGACATTAATACAAGAGAAATAGTAAGTTATGGGGTATATGTAATAATATGTATAATTAAAAAGGACACTGACAATTAAAATTTAGGGTGAAATGTTCTCAAGCAAAATGTCTCAGGATGAAACCTGTTTTGGAGCGAAACGTCCATTTGGCATGTTGCATTTACTGTTTGTCTGAGGAAGAAGTCATGAAAACCTCTTAAACCAATATGAAACTTTTCGATATGGTTCAAAAATATATTCAATACAATAGCATTTTTTTACAGTTACAACAACAATTATTAAAAGAAACTGCAACATGAAAATAACCAGAGAATTAAATGCGACCTTTACAACGACAGCTCCCAACCCACTCTGACTGAAGTCATTGGAATGGCCGTGAAAACATCGCATAAAATTACTTCTTTCTAACTTCAACACACAAGTATTTAATTTGCTTTAAACACAAAATACAATTAATTAATAAATAGTTATTCTTAATCTTAATTTTAAAACAAAAACTTAGCATACGTTTGCCGTAAGTTAGGCCAAACGCCATCTTGGATTCGGTAAACGCACAGCTGATTTGTTCCAAATTGGACACCAAAAAAGTGATTTGTTTATGCTTCATATTTGTTTCTTTATATAAATATATATGAAATGAATATTTATACAAATGAATAAATATATTTTAGTTTTACCCGCGTGTAAAACATGACAGGTTAAGGCGCTGTCTACTTTCATGTTTTCGAATGGACCCTGACTTCGATACCAGCTTGGAGTTTTATTCTTTTCGCACTTGTTTGCTTATTTGTTTTTATGAAATATCTGATTGTGTATTATAGTATCGTTTTATTTATTTAATGCGTGTGTCTTATTAAATCGCATTTCTATAAAATATATTTATTCATTTGTTATATACTTAAGAAATGTTACACGTAAACGATATACTATAGAAGCGTCCTGGTGCCAGGTGTAAAAATATAAAAAAATAAAAAACTCAATATAAGAAAACTTATCTCGTAATTACAACTTTTTTATATCGTAATTACGGCTTTTTATCTCGTAATTTCGACTTAATATCTCGTAATTACGACTGTTTATCTCGTAGTTACGACTTTTCATCTCGTAGTGGTAGTAGTTGTAGTAGCAGCAGCAGAGCAGCTGCAACAGTGGCAGTAACAGTAGTAGTAGTTATAGTATTAGTAGCAATAGTATTAGTGGTAGTAGTAGCAGTAGTAGTAGTAACAGTAGTAGTAGTAGTAGTAGTAGTAGTAGTAGTAGTAGTAGTAGTAGTAGTAGTAGTAATAGTAGTAGTAGTAGTAGTAGTAGTAGTAGTAGTAGTAGTAGTAGTAGTAGTAGTAGTAGTAGTAGTAGTAGTAGTAGTAGTGGTAGCATTAGTAGTTGTAGTAGTAGTAGTAGTAGTAGTAGTAGTAGTAGTAGTAATAGTAGTAGTAGTAGTAGTAGTAGTAGTAGTAGTAGTAGTAGTAGTAGTAGCAGTAGTAGTAGGGGTAGTAGTAGAAGTAGTAGAAGTAGCAGCAGCAGAGCAGCAGCAACAGTGGCAGTAACAATAGTGCTGCTAATTTTTAAGCCATTCTCTGTATGAATTCCTAAAATTTCGGAATTATTTAAGCCAAATTCGAACCACGATCGAATTTGAAGGTCCATATCAATTCTGCTAATGACATTAAGGTCACAATACTATTTCAATCTATGTCCTCGAAAAGGGCATCAAGGGAGCAATTTCTTTAAATAAATGAAATTAAGATATTAATAATGTCATATAATAACGGTTAAAACATTTTATATATAATTGGATAATAGTGTTCGCATTCTGAGATAAAAATCTATTTATAATATGGGTTGTGTTTGTTTGGCCATTTTCCTGTTTACATTCTTACGTCAGAGTTGCGAGCATTTGGTATGACCATAGTTTACACACGACTCGTTACCAAATATGACAGGTTAAGGCGCTGTCTACTTTCATGTTTTCTAATGGACCCTGACTTCGATACCAGCTTGGAGTTTTATTCTTTTCGCACTTGTTTGCTTATTTGTTTTTATGAAATATCTGATTGTGTATTATATTATCGTTTTATTTATTTAATGCGTGTCTTATTAAATCGCATTTCTATCAACAAATACAATTTAAAGTGCAATTTGAAGCCAATTTTTCAATGACATAGTCCTGTTAATTTCAATAGTAGTGGATATATCCGAATACATACATTCACTGTGCCATGACCGTGAGTCATCGTTTTATTTTCGACACAATCACTGATGATATAATAATTACAATTCATTTTTAAGCGTTTTAAGCTGATTTATTTCAACCATTTATTTTGCCCGTATTGATTTGTCTCGATTGTCTTTTTTACGGACATTCTACATGTTATGTGATCTACCTGTGTATTGGTTTTCGTCACGTCTCAATGGTTATCTATAAAACCGCCTTTCATTAAATGTCTAGTGTACCTAGTGCCCCCGTTATAATGTCAATTGCCTGATTAACCACGGAAGTGGATTATAAGGTATTGAGTGTAATATTATAACACCGTTTCAGTAAGGTCAGATATTGCTAGTTTAGTAGAGTTTTTAAATTAGGGATAGTCATAAATATACATCTGATTATCTGTAATGAAAAAGCAGAAGTGAATTGTGTTTGTTAATTTAAATTTATATGTTTATCTTCAGTAGTTAAGCTTTTATAAGTATATCGTTTACGTGTTACATCGCTTAAGTAAATAGAAAATTTATAAATACACTCAAGTGTAACCCAGGAGAAACTGCACGTAATTGTTTCATTCGACCTGACATGATGGCGAAAAAGTGTTCATCTGTACGTACATTTGTATAAATACATAATAATTGAGGCGTGTAGTGGGAAACCCGGGCTTAATGCATGTGCGTAAAGTGTCGTACCGGATTAGCCTGTGCTGTCTATACTTTTCCGGCTCGTGCTGTTTTCATTATTATGGTATTTATTATGTTACAATTTATTTTTATAAAAAATTTTGCCAGAGAGTTTTATTCATGTATGGAACAGACTTAGTCACAAGCTTTTTCTTTTTCATTGGAGCATGCATATCTAAACCATTAAGACATTGCTCAAATCTAGATATAATGTGTCAACATCAGTAAGCTCATCAATGCTAAACGTAGATTAACATTGAAACACTCGGTTTTAAAGTGTTTACAAAATATATGTATGATGTTTACTTGGCTTTGAAAGACTGTACACATGCAGTCAGTTGAAAACCATTCATATTGTGAACATCACTAAGATCACAAGTATAATTCAATGGTCTGTATATCACAGATGTGTCATTCGTAAGAATGAGATAACAATGAGCGTTCAGAGTTTGAGGTTAAACAAGAGGGATATGTTACAGTATTTTCAAGATCTGCCCTCATATATAGCATACTGTAGAAACCGCTGGTTTTAATTATATTGAAGTATATTATCAGTGGCTCTAATTTAAAATCCAATAATGATAAGCCAATTGTTTATGAATATCGACTATGCTATTTTGGAACGACACTTTCAACCAGATCAGAGACTGACCTTGCATATGCTGTTCATCGTTAAGCCGACTACGCGTCTTGGATTATAAATACATTTCAGTATGGAAGACAATACGTAAATATGTGCTTAAATTGAGTGACACGCACGTAAAGAAACCAACCTCATAATGACATTTTACTCTGACTCAATTCCAAACAAAATAATATATTATATTTGAGGTATTTTGAGGTATTTGCATCTGTGCCAAATTTTATATAGCGATGCTACTCAGACCATTCTGTTTTTATATTTTGTTTAGCGTCAACCTCATTTTGTAAAACCTACCTACCTATTTACAAAAACACACAAACACGTTTCGAAAAGACAAATCCATTTTCTTCACCTTGATAATATAAAATCGAATAGTTTTGATGCTTTGATATCTTGATAATAGAAAATCGAATAGTTTTGATGCATTGATATATTTAAAACTACTGACAATTTTAAAGACTATCAATTAATAGAATATTAAAATATAACACACAACTTTTCAACAGCTGAGTTTACTAAATTTATCATAATGACAGAACATCCGCGACGGAGGTTAATTTGTTTGAGCTCCCAAACAATACGTAAATAAGACATTTTTATAAAACGTGCAGCTTCAAATATGTTTCCCAATTTCCTTTTTCTTATTAGATCACATATTGTGTATGTAAATAGCCTTAACCGCACTTTCGACTGACTAGATTACTTAACAATTAGCAGAATTAAACACGCTTAGATATAAATTATTCAGAATAATTTAAATTATTTATGTATCATTACCATTTATTGGCCAAACACCTACTATAAATACAAATTATTTAAATATAATTTTAATGATTTAGTTAACATTAACATTTTTCTCCAAAAAAAGCTTCATTTTTGTCATACATTTTATCTTCTGTCGACCATGTACACATATTAGAATTATTGTTTTCATTGATATATTCACATGTATTTGCAATAATTGTATAACGACATGCCTCACCTTTTACCGGTTATATATATGTATTTTGTTCTGTGTATATTGGAACCATGGGTATATTGCCCTATTTCCGAATAAAGAATCTCTCTCAATATATTGTGGAATCATTTGAATTCGAGGGGTACACACTTTCCGCATTTGCGATCGCGGATATATTCGCGCGGTCTTAAATTTGCGCAACTACGAATTCGAAAAAAAGAACACACACACAATTATGCAATAAAAGTGCCAACCAGACTTTGAAGGGTCCAATTGTGACAGCTTGTTTGTATACACGTATACTAGCACATATAATAGCACGAGATTAGGTTCTTATTTGACAGCAGTGGTCGCAGATTTAGGCGGGCGCTAATTATTATTAAAAGATCGACATCTTCATGTTCCTTTTACTCATTGTATTACGAGTGTTCAAAATCACGCCTTTCGTAACTGTGTTATAAAAATACAATTTTGCTCTTATGCGTTACGAAATGTTAATACAGACGTAAATGTATCAATGTGCTCTGTGCTACAAAGTGTCTTTATGGCAATCAATGCACCAACGCTTTCCATGCGGATGACGTGACGTTGTACATGTCGGCATAATTTTCGCGCGCTTTTGTTAGCAGAACAAATGGTTATCATAATACACATGCAGTTAAATTGCAAAATAAATTCGTGTTTACATCACGTGAACAGTAATAATCGGAAAGGCGTGTCGGATTTCGAATTAATAATAGGCGATTTGAAATTATTTACAAGCAGTAATATTATATCGTTATAGTTCATTATACAAATGGATATTGTTCATAATCATATGGATATAACACATTAAGAATGTTATTAACAATGAAAAAGGCAAATTAATCACGTTTATGTTTTGCGGTCAAGAAAATGGGCTATGGTGTATTCATGTATATTAATATATAAAGGTGTTTCAAAAACATTTGCATCATGACAGATAGGCCTATCTGCGTATATGTACGAATGATAACCAACGTACATTTGAACGAACATGAAAGCTCCCAAGATATTTCTACACTACGAAATCGGTAAATATTCGCGGTGGTCATAAATTCGCGCAATAGCGGGAGCGCAAAAAGCGCCGAAATTAGACCACCGCAAAAATTAGTGATTCCACAGTATACTTGTACATGTACGTTATACAAAAGGTACAGATTATATGCAAGTATTGTCAATATGCGGCACTTTGTCAATATTATAATAAATTAACTGCAGTGGCACTTTTTGAGATCAAAGTCCATAAATTCCCACGAGACGGCCCCATTCGATTGCGACAGAATGTTAGTTTGTTTTTACTTTTTCATGTTGTATGTATTTTCCTTCAAAATGATGGACTCAAATGTGTGCCTGGTGGCACTGCTTTGCTAGCGTTGCATGTTGCGTTCAAATTAACCTGCAGTGATTGTGGTTTTTTTTGTTCAGGCTCTTCGCAAACTTTAACTGCTACGCCAGTAAGGAATAACGTATTGCTTGCCAGTTGTCATTCAATCTTGTGGAATTGTTCACTATGGATTTCTCGATATCACAGGGCAAAAGTTAGCTGTTTGGTTTTTCAGTAACTCAAGGTGAGTAGCTTTCTGTGCAACTGTGCGGCGATTATTCTGTAGACCGTCCTCTCCATTGTTGCTGAAACCATGCATGCATAGGGTTTGTGCCAACTTTATTATCCATCTAACCACTGGAATACGAAAAGTTGTGTCCAAGGACAGTGTACTGTACTTGTAGCCTTGTGTAGGTTTTGAAGCCATGACTCAAACTATGTTATACGGTACTCTCATTTTTATAAGTGATAAGCCACTGCTTAGGGGTTCGTTGAGTTGAGATACCGATTGACTAGATGGTTTGTGTGTCAAAGAACTGTCTCGTCGTTATCAGGCTGTAAAAAATTCCTTTCCGAAACTTTATAGTACTTTTGTCGTGAATATGCGTGGTTTATCCGTTAATACCACTGCCACCATGCCAGTAAGAAAGGAAAGCTCCGGCGAACTTTGTAAAATGTGTTTTGTTGACAAAACTGTACCATCGCTATGTTGGAACAAATGGAGGCAACTATTGAAAAGAAACGGTTGAACAGTACCAATAATATTGGCACTATACTTTGTCTATTAAAATGGCATGTACAATATCCGGAAAAGCAATAAAACGCGCAATCGTAATGGTAACAAAAGTAAATAATAATGATCAGAGTGACTAAATGCTCGTTCTTAAGCGCTTTTAACTCTTATCAACATGCTTTTTCTCCTCTGACGGAGCTCTAAACCTACGCGCACGCAGACCCTTTTTAACAAAGTTATAAAATAGAACGGCCTCAGTGTTCTATGCCAGAATGATTTTGTAAGCACTACTTCAGAAATGTCGTTGGGCGACAGGAGGACTGTTTATCTATAAATTATAATCTTCGCAAAGAATGTACATGTAACTAATTTCGTTTTTGGGGACGTCTAATATTGTTACCAGAGTCTTCATCTGGCTTTGTCTAAAATATTGCTTTCTGGTGTCGATGTGTGTTTCACTTCAAACAAGCAGAAATGTATACGTAGCCAACATGTAGTGAATATGTTTTCCTGTTTCAGTTCGATAAAGAAACGAGATAAAGAGTTGAAATAACTATGTATGTTCAAACGAGATCTCGAAGCAACATCAAAAAGGTTTGTATTATATATGCATGAAAAGCGTATTATGTCGTTTACTACAGGCCTACTGCAAAAGGAAATAAAGAATATCCATATTCGCTTTAGTTTAGGAAACATTTAAACAAGAGTCATCGGCAATAATCTGTATTTCCATGGGCATGCCTTTGTTATAACAAAAACCAGCACATGCACTTGATTATTGTATTTACTAGTTTTAAACTGAAACGTTGCAGATATATTTAATAATAACAACACCACATACATGTTTGTTTATATTGTATATACCACTTTAATCAAATAATCGCCGATGGAAAATATTGCTCTCGTTTACATGTAGCTATAATATACCGGTAGTTACTTTATACATTTATGGAGTAATAATTGTGAACTAATTGTTGCACATTGCATAAAATATTTTATTTCGGACGAATGAAATATAATTCTATACAAGCGATAGAGAAGAGGCATAGTGTCTAAACAATCGTAATGTTTTGTAAGAATGCAAATATTGTTCCGAAATTTATTTCACTTTGTATAATGTTTTGTAAGAATGCAAATATTGTTCCGAAATTTATTTCACTTTGTATAGACATATGTACGAGGGGCAGTCGTAAAGTTCCAAGACTTCCACTGTCAAGGCATAGGTCAAATTATGGATAGGGCACTTTAAGAGTTAGTTGCTTGGAATACCATTGAAGTATAGCAGCAGTTTTAAAGCGAATGCGAAAGCATACATGCACTATATCATTATGTGTGTGGTCATGTTTCCAGATACGGAGCAGTTTGAAAAGGTTCCCCTACTTTAGACGTCTTATATTTTTCTTTGCAAATTTTGTAATTATTTTGCGTGTAAACGTTATAAAACTACAATTGACAAACAAGCAGCCAAGCGTAATTTCTGCTATGAAGTCGCGTGAAGGCTTACGACGTTGAAGTGCTCTGTAGAGTATTTGATGTGTTAGGCCGCGTTTTCATGTGTCCATATCTGTAACAGTCGTACGCCCTTCCGCGTGCGTACAAAAACGAACAATAACATATGTAAATAAGTGTTCCATGTGTCAGTATTCTCTATATGTCGTCCGTGTCTGCTAATTGCATCCGTAAATTTAGCTTTCGATGTAGCGTCAATATACGGATTGGCGTGCGACGCATACCGACTGGAAATCATTTATAGCAAAGGGAAGTAATGTATGACTTAACGACTGCCCCTCGTAGATTTTTTTATCATATTAATTTATAAAAAAAGGATAAGCAAAATAATGCCCGCATACATAAAGATTGATATACAACTAGAAGCTTACATCGTGTAGATCTAGTTCTGGAAAATAATAAAAAAATTAATAGTAATAAAATAGTAATACTGATTAGCTATTGTTAATAAATGTCATGATATTAAATCACAATTTGTCAAATACACGTAGCAAAACCATACATAACCATGAACAATGGAAAGCGAAACAAATAGTTCGACCACCATCATATAAACCTTTTTATTTGTATATTATATGAAAATATATAATATGTATCTCTTTTGATATTAAGATTGGAAGCCAACCTAATAAGAACATCCCGCGGTCCACTAGAACAGGTATATACGTTTCATTGAAATTTTATATTTTGTGTTCTACAGTGTACGTGCATGCTACTCTACGGCTTGATAAATCTACATGTTTTGCAAACGTCCATCGGGTTAAAAAGTGTATGCCAGTTTTACAAATAATTAAATTTCATATGTAGGTACTCAACGACCGTCAACTATTCTCCTCTCGTTTTCTTAAATTAATTTAACCAGTATTCTAGCATATAGATACTGTTATATGTGTGTTGGTTGACGAACAATAACCACAAAACAATAAGTACTATACAAACAGCATGTCATCTGCATATATTGTAGTTGAGGTAGAAAGCGTGTTTCTCGTTTAATTTGGTTGAATCAATCACTTGTCTGTGTTTTTCAGAGGACCATTCGATGAAAAGACTTGGTCCAAAACGGTCGCCTGAGTATGATTCAGGTAGTTGTATTGCATTAATGTACTGCTCTTAAAAATCAACGTATTTAATGCAAATAAACAATATTGCATTAATTTAATTGTCATCTTGTACAGGTATTCATATATTTTTCCATTATGTACTACTATTCATTTTACACATTCGCAGTATATTACAAGCGGTAACAACACATCCACGCACATTATAGACTAAGCTAGTTACCATAATGCTAGGCATCTTCTAAAGTGAATGTTCTTCATCAAAGAAACATTATTTGTTAAAATGTAATAGTGCAATAACATGCTTCTCTGTTTTGAAGGTTGTCGGATATCATAAGTCCATACGTCGGTCGTAACATGAACAGATTTAACGTGAAATTATGGTATATTAAATATGTTCATTTAAGACAGCGAACCAATTCAGGTAGTAAAAGAACGGGCAGTCCATTGCATTTATTCGGGTGGTTATTGCCAAGCATTGCATTGACATTATGTATGAACGTAAACATTATAAAACCATGAAGGAAGCAGTCAGTATTTACTGATTAATGTGTGATACATAACTTGCTCGTGTTCATAAAATGATACAGCTGCCGTGTTGTTGATTACGAACCTATGTCAGAAAATACCTGCTATAGAAAAATGTACGTCGTGTTTGAATGTCGATAATCAAAGTTTATTTTATTTGAATCAGGAATGTTAAGTTACCCGGTTAAGCCTCGGCCATACTGTCACGATTTTGGTTACGATTGCCCACAATTTACTCGAGCGTGGTAAATCGTGAACACATACCTGTCGACATCTTTGTAAATCTTGAAGAATCATGGGTGATCCTTTTCGATCGGGAAGCGCCAGGACAGTTCAAAACATTCGTTGCGTATCGTAGCGCCGCCACGATCTTCTTAAAACGTAGAACAATCCTAGGGCAATCGTATCTCAATCTGGCATATTCTTACTGCCATCGTATAGCAATCGTGGCCTTTCGTGAATAGTTGTGACTGTTTTTTTTCATAGCACATATATATGAGACTGTACTAGGTATGATACGTGTTGCTACGTATGTGATACCGATTTCTATGCTTTTTATATACGGTTCAGTTGCGCTACCAGTAAGATTAGTTTCGGCAACTACATATAGACACGATGGAACAGGACAACGTGACGATTGGTCGCGTTGCCTGCACGGTTTGTCGCGATGATACTACCCACTCAGTACGTTTGCCCACTTAAGTGCCACGCTTGTGCAGGAGGCGTTGTAGTAATGCGAAAAAAATAATTGGCTGGTCGTAGATTTATCGCGCTAAATCTTTCTTACCCGTACTAGAATCTTACGAGAAACGTAAACAAAAGTCCGTATTCGTCTGTTATCGTAGTGTATACCTGACGCTAGCGTATTAGAACCGTAGCAGACCTTAACATATCTTTGTTAAACCGTGGACCATCGGAATCCTTCAACTATTGTTGATATTTGTAGTCACATCCTACAACAACCGTCAGCATACGTCGTGACATTGTGCCCAAGGCTTTACATATATGCGCTTGTTGTTAGAATACGCTTTAATATCCCGAAATATTATATATGAAGCAACACAATATCAGAATCGTCCAAGTAAATCATGTTATTGACCTACATGGTTCATTGCAGGTCATCAAACGAAAGCAAAACGACATCACACGCAGTCAACCGATTATGAATCCGGTAGGTTAATACATAAAATCAATACATATAGAATCAATAGCCAGTTGCTGTGCAAAATATACAAGCAACTTTTGTGTTAAACTTTTATTTCAACGTTGTTATAGTACTAAAACTAGCCCAGGTACAGACAAATATAATTTCAAAAAAAGTTGTTTTTTCACCGTAGATTCCATATCCTTGTAATAGTTTAGTGTTAAATAACATAATTAAAAGTAAGGTGTCGAGTTTCATATGCATAATATTTATTGTTTGTATCTGTAGGTCAAGGTAGCGATAAAAGTAAAGGTAAGTTTGAATGTGGAATCATGGCATCCAAAAAGGTTTGTGAAAACAGACAGTCACGGTTATAAACATATGAATAGTCATGTACTGCTTGTCTGTACAGAGAAATAGACTGACCTTTGTTTCTGACTTAGTGTCAAAAGGAAGCAAATACTTCGGAAATAGGCAAAGATGTACGTGTACATGTACTTAGCTTAGGCATGTAAATATTTTGTGCACTTAAAATACATGTAGTTTACCATGTAAAAACATATACGAAACAGTAAAATGTTTTAATCTATGAAATCCCTCAATAAGTTATATACAACGAAAAAAAGGATATGAGGATAATCAGACATTGAGACAGAAGGAATGAATTACAAAATAAATTAATGATGACGTGCCTTTAAATTTAAAATCAGCCTTTCTTTGAAACGTTAACAAAAAATAGTTTAATCACTAAAAGTCTTATTTCAAGAACCAGCTATACACATGTATACATTGGAATGCCTACATTTTACAATTGATGTCTTATTTGAATATAATGCTTTACAGATGAAGCGTTATTTTATTTATTTATTTACTTGTGTTAAGAAGACGGGCGTTGGATGTAATAGCATATATCTTTGTTCAAACAATATCATAAATAGTTTTAGTAATTTTGACAGTGTTGATCCCAAAACCGAGTATGCAATTTAATACTTTATTTAACTTAACACAAATTAACCCTAAAATTCTAAACTTTATAACGAGGCATACACGTTTGATCAACAAATCGATATACTAAACATTAATATGCTATGTGTACAAGTTATTGACTGCCGCTAGTGCCGGTGGGCTAAGTGTCTCCTGTTTAAGCGAACCTCGAATGACGCTACCCGCCAAACTCGTGAGTAGTTCTAAAGAATGGTAAATTTTTATTGCAACTTGACAAAAATAATGATAACTATGTAGTACCAGTCACATGTACAATATGGTATACTAGTTGCAATCTCAATTTGCAGTACAAGGCACATGTAAACAATGTAGAACCATTCACATATACAGTTTGCTGTACAGTCCAATTTGCATTGTGTTGTATAAGTCACTGGTACACAATGTAGTATCAAAAACATTTACATTATGTAGCACCAGTTATATGTACACTATGTTGGAAGTGTCACAATTACTCGTGTAGTACTAGTTAGGCCACAAGTATACACGTACACAATGTAGTATCAGTCACATGTACACAATCTAGTATTAGTCATACGCAAACTATTAAGTACATGTTACATGTACACTATGTAGTACCAGTCACACGTACACTATGTAAAACCTGTCTCATGCAAATTACGTAGTACCTGTTACGTGTACACTATGTAAAATCTGTCGCATATGAATTATGTAGTTCCAGTCAGATGTGCACTATCTAGCACTAGTTGTGATGCCACTCTGTAGTACCAGGCATATGTCCACCATAAGGTAGCAGTCGCATATGCACTATATCTGATTGATCAGTAATAATGTAAAATGTTCCATTCCACCAACTACTTATAATGATGTTTAGTGTTCAATTTCGTTTATTGTTCCATCATTTCCACCACAAACACTTTATGTTACATCACCTTGTAATAATTAAGCTTAGTGTACCACTATCTAGTAATAATTCTGTTTAGATAGAAGTATCGCGTGATAACCCAGTTTAGTGTTCCATCTCTTCGTTATAATTCCGTGAGTGTCACATAATCGCATAACACTTTGTAATACTTATAACTGTAATTATGGACTTCTGCTTCAACACATATAAAGTAATGTTTAATCGTCTATATATGAAAATATATTTTATAACTTTGACAATTGAAATGTATACGAATTTCAACCTTGTTTATAATTTCAATGAAAATATACGTTTGGATGCCATGATTTATGTTTATCAAAGAAAGTAATTGCCAGCTCGATTAAGAGGAGACGAAAATATCTGCTCACAATAATTGAGACGTACTAGGAAAATGACACACATGCATTATACAAAGATTTCCATTATATATGTAAATAATGCAGCAGCTTCTTCCGTTTCAGATAGACAGTCAAAGGCAAAAGCATATTGTAAACTGCCAACTTGTTATGAATCTGGTATGATATGTATTGATTTACAAATTAATTAATTCGATACTTCAGTGCTGGATAATTTATCGAAACATACATTATGACCATATACTTCTAACACAAATCCCAGTTCAGAAAATTACAACCATGATTATATTAATTATGTGTCCATCAGCTCCAGCGTATAGTAATCCAGTCTTCGACCAACTCTATGATGTAGTATTATAGAATAATACGAATCCAATTAACTTTGACATAACGTAATCAGGCAGTCCATTAACTCCATTTTGAGTTAATTCAGTGTTCCATCAACTCCATTTATTTATTTAAGTATACACTCAATTTTATAGTAATCTATTCCATCTTGTAGTAAATTTTACCGTTAACTCCACCCATTAGTTCCGTAGTGATGTATCATCTCAATAGTGCAGTTATCCAGTGGCCCATTACTTCAATCAAGTGAAACTTCAGTATAAGCTAAACCGTGTAATAATATATTGTTCCACTACCTCTATCGTGTAAAAACTAATTATACATTACCTTCACATTGTATCTTGTATAAATCATATTGTCCACCTTCTGGTAACCTAGTGTTTTATCACATCTACCTTGTGACAATCTCAAGTTCCATCACTGTCACATTGCGGAGATCCTTTGTCAGAAACTTAATGTAATAAACTGCAACGTTCTGAGACAAGGTTTCCCTGTCAATGTACCTTTTGGTAATAATGTGTTCCGTCAACTTCACTGTGTGGTAATATATTGTCCCGTCAACTCAACCTTTTGATACTTTATTACCAGTCAACTCAACCTTGTGATAATGTATTACCCGTCAACTCAACCTTGTGATAATGTATTACCCGTCAACTCAACCTTGTGATAATGTATTGCTGGTCAACCCAACCTTGTGATAATTGATTACCCGTCAACTTAACATTGTGGTAATTTATTACCCGTCAACTCCACCTTGTTGTGATACAGTGTCACGTAAACTTCACATTGTGGTAACAGTGTCCCGTCAGCACCACCTTGTGGTAATATATAGTCTCGTCAGCTCCCCTTTGTAGAACAACAGTGTTTTATTAACGCAATTTCGTGCGGTAATATAGTGTCGTGTCAACTGCACGATGTGATAATATAGTGTCCCGGCAATACCACCGTGCGGTATACGTTTAATGTTATAAATTAGGGAAATTCAGATTGGCCGAGATATTTGTGCGAAATTTGCGGTTAAAGTTGCTACGCCACAAATTGGGAAAATGAAAACAATGAAAATTAAGTTTCAAATCTAGTAAAACAAGACATTATTAAATATAACTGATTGAAATAACATTGTTGACACAAAAACGAAAGTTCCAAACTCCCTGGTTTAATCATTACCACGCATTAGTTCAATCCGCGTCTCGAGACGCTTTTCAGCTATAAATAACTCTTAGGTTGTTGTAGTAAATTTACCACGTGGTCCAAAATAGCCAATCAGTTTCTCTTCCGTAGTCCCGTGGTTTACAAAACATGTATCCGAAATTACAAGTAGCGCAAAATGCAAATGACTTAAGCGATGCGGTTAGAGCATCCGCCTTTTACGCCGAGGATCCGGGTTCAATCAATTGGTTAACATGCATTTACTTAGTTAATAAGTATTTTATTAATATTTATCTAATATTCTGTTTGATTGTAAATCAAGAAAATCAATACTTGTGTCTTTATATAGCTTTCATCCACATGTATACCCTTCGCACACGTAGGCTGTATAATTATAATGGTATGCATTAGTGCGAAGCTCACTGTACTCACTGTACTCTGACCTATGAACGTCTATGCTTAGTAATGAAATATATCAAATGTCAGTGATATAAAACCTAATATTACACACTGAGGTGGACTACTTTTTTAAATTGTATTGAACGATATTTTAAATGTATGTGTTCTCTCCGATCATCATACTGAGGAAAATATTGTCTCCTTTACCGGTGATGATTTTTATCGAGTGATAAAAACGAATATCCTCTATGTAGTAACTGTCAAAAATGTGTTGTGTTGTTTAAATGTAAATATAATGGAATGCATACAGCAAGTTATTATTATTTTTTTGTATTTTGCACTTTTCTACAGACAAGAAATGTCTTTAAAAAGACAATCGGTGTAAAAATTAATATTGAGATGTAACAAAATAAACGTAATACAATAGGACCAATATGATCGGTTACGAGACTCCTTGGAGCCCAGATATTTCGGACAACATAAGAAAACTTCTTGGACCCCAACACTAATTTGAGATTGAGAAGTTCAATCATTATTAATATGTTTACCTTGAATGAACCTATCATACCGCATTATGTTTTAACCAGCGATACATGAATAACCTAAATCATTAACATACTTTTTACATGAATTTGTCAGGAATATTTTACACAGTAACAATGTAAGAAAATATTTGCGGAAATGAATTAACATTATTATATATCAGATGTGTGTATATACTTATTCTTAAAGTACTGTACCATTCCTTCATCTTAGATGTTACATATCTAATACATGTCTAATACATAAACAGCTGGATGTTAAACAAGCAATAATACTCTGTATCCCAATGAAAGGCAATCTTCAGAAAGCATTCAGCTCATTTGACATAATGATAACTTAATAATTGATAAAACAAACTTTCAATGCATTAGAGTATGGTGTTTAAAAAATAACATTCGGTAGGAATATGACAGACAGACAGACAGACAATTTATTGGCGAATACAATCAGTACATAGCCATATAAACATAGTACATATTTCAATGAAATAGCATGTCAAGGGAATGTGATTGATAAAATTTAGTTTACTTTTGGAGAATGTTCTTAAATATTCGATGTGTGTTTAATATTTTCTACTGATAAATAGACATTTAAGCATTCCTTTAAAAAGATACAAACAACAACGACAAACTTAGCATACAATACATGTCATTGATTTGACAATATTCGTGGCATTCAATAACAGAAATTATATTTAAAACGAAGAAAAACATATGATGTATCAAGTTTTTATGTGTACAGCTAGTATTGCAAATAATGAATTCGTGCGACGCAAATAAATTAAAAATAACATGGATAACATTTCGACGTAATCCGATACTTCTTTCCCCACATTTTATTTATAAAAAGATGTATCATCTTTATATAGAATAAACAACATCTACGGGAGAAGTCGATAGAAAGGTGCAAATATAAATAATACTTAATAAAACGCAAACGCAATTCTAAGTAAAATTAACCTGTACGAGAAGTTTATAAATAACATTTCCCCCCATACATTCAAATTTTTAGGTTTATGATTTTTTTTACGCTAATTGACACGGATATGTGACGGCCGCTATTTTTATAACGATTCCTACTTTTTCTGGAGTGTGTTGAACTCAACTTGAATGGGAACATTGTAAATTGAGTTATAGCGTGCTATTTATTTAGGCTACACAATATAGTTATTTCATTATGTGAATTAATTTAACACCATGTTCATGGCATACACTGATACAACAGATTCATAATTAGCCACAGATTTAGTGTGCATATCGAGGCTATGATAATACAGAAAATGCCCGTTAATACGACCATTTGGGGGTTTTAATAAAAGTATTCTTATTAGCAAGGTGGTCTTATTATTGAGGTACGGCAGGTAACCGGGTCAGTACATGCATACGTCTGTGTAATTTAAAGTTTTAATGAAAATAATGAGTAATAAATTGATAACGAACATTCCGATTTGTTTTCAATAAATGAATCGTATTGACTACATATTATGTAACTTATAGTTATGAATATGAACTTTACATTAAGTCGGAAATTAATTAAGACTTGATCAACTAAGCCCATTTAAGGTTCATCATTCATCAGTGTTACCCACTGACTGTCAGCTTGTGTCAATTAACGTAATATGATACAACGTTGATCTGTTAATCCCTTATCAAAATAGCTGTACCATTGTTGTTCACACTCTCCTTTTACCGCATACCGCATTAGCAGTTTGTTATCTACACGACCTATGTTGTTAATTGATGATGTTAAGTCTCAACGACCAAATGACACTGGTCACAATAACGGGTTAATTTGAGCATTATTTGGTTCTTCCGGTCTGGGATTGGTGGTTGTAATACAATTGAAATATGTAGGAAAACAATCGGGTGTCCGCTTTAGAGGGGTGGTCGTAAAATCGAGGTGGTCATAAAGCGGGGTTTTGATTTAACATTATTATAACCGCTTATGTCATCAAGTCTTTAAATTTTTATCCCAAAAAGTATGCAACAATTATTGGTAGATATTAAAACATTGTTGTAAGTTTGCATACCCTAATATTTCCCGGGCAAGAACATTTACCCAATAGAATAATGGTATTTAGTTGTTGTTTTTTTATTGATTTAACTTATCGGGTCAAATATCTATCTTTCACAATAGGTACACATTAACAAGAAATCTAGGTCAAAGGTGATCTTAGGCAGCTACGCCGAAAACAAAAACAAGATATAGAAAGTGTGAGAAGTGTATAATGAATCACAATATATGCACATGAATCAAATGCATTTGCAAACAAATACAATCATTGGTTTCTACAGCCTGTCAATAATTAACACAATATCAATGACCCAACCTTTTCCTTTTTTCTAAAGTAAATATGTATGTTCACTGTGCATCCCGGAGATGGCAGACCTTCACATGACTGCATAAGGATTCATCCTGTACTGGCATTCGTTAAAATTATAATTTTAAGTGCTTGTTGCAAATTGGGTGCTGGGACCTACTGCCTCAAGTTCACAGTGTACAACTTTCTTTCGCTAGAACATAATTTGTCAATGAAGCTAGAGCATTAACCTTGTTGCTCAACTGAAGGCGCACTGTATTCACTTACAGTTGAAATGTTTCTCCATCATGCGAGGGCTAAAATTTTTGTCGGAGGCCTTTCAGCCTGGACTAGAGATGTTGCACATGTTTTTCGAGTGAGTGATTGCGCTTCCTGTCTTGAAGGTCCCCTTTATTAGCTATTTCTTCATAAAGTTTCCCAGTGTGTCCTTTCGAACAGCTTGGTGTGAGTGCCATATGTGAAATTTGGGGTTTTGATGTTCTAGAGATAGGAGCGACTCTCTGCAGTTATCATATCTGCTGGTCGATGACAACGATATTCATTATAAATTATCACAGGACAAAGCATATTCCCAGGAACTTCAAATACGCGTAGATTTACCAATCTGAAGTACGTTTATATAGCCCCATATCTAGTTTGTGTGCGTCTTTCTGCAAAATTACAACATAGTTTTGTAATATTAATCAGTGGTACTACAAATATGATTGGCACGTTTTCATGATAAAATAAATAATAATGTGTTAGGTAACCATATTTAAATAAATGCAGGTAACTCTATAGCACAAACGTTTAAAATGATGGTATTTAAAAAAAAAAGATAAATCATGTCATCAATGTGCAAAATAAAGGAACAATATAACAAGTCATTATGAATAGGCCACCAAAGACTGTGTTTGAACATAGAAAAGCAGGTTCTCGAAAGTAACTCTGTCTGGGCAATACTTATACAATTATACTGTTTCAATTCATCGCGTCAATGAACAGTACGAAATGTGACCCTTTCCGGATGTGATTTCGAAAGATGTCTGGTACTGTACATGTATGCGATAAATTGAAACGGTGTATAGCTAATATATAATTAAAAAGACATTGGCACCGTTTCGTAATAACTTTACCACTTCCAAGAAGGTCCTTTCTTTCAGCTGCGCAATATCTACAGGAGTCAATGCTTTAGCTCGGTGATCTTTCTGCCTTTGTCTATTGTCTGCAAAGAATGGAAATGTATTGAATTTCTAATAATAACTCATAATGACATTATATGCAGTTTGTTTCATAAGACCGTAAAACCCTAAAAAATATATCAGCATCTATCGATTACTATCATAATTAATCATGTTTTTACAGTAAATAAGGTACATTGGAAATGTCTACTTGACAGCCATAAAATTCAGTTTCGTAGTTTTGACAATGCTAATATAGACTATATTGTGAATTCACTATCCAGTTTTACGACAGTAACGTCTACACATATTCAAAATGCTTGAATTGTATTCTTAATACCTATATAGACCTGTATTATACTTAAAAGGCAAACATGATATTCATAATGGAACAATTATATTGTCTACCTTTAAGCTTTTTTCGTAACAGCAAATGCAGTTTTTCTCTTGATGCTGAAGGTGACATTCTTTTCTCATAGGTACATATCGAGGCTTTTGTGAATTCTAAAAATAGTGTCTGGTTCACAGTTAAATCTGTCCTTTTTTCGCACAGCTGAAATAATCAGTTAGGACATTAACTAAGGCTGCAAGGAAATGAATACACATTATGAATATATATTGACCCGAACCATGGTTTGTTGAAAAGGTTGCCAATTTCATTTGAATAATAAGTGAATCACCACCACCACCTTAGAATATGTTATTACCTATGTAAAACTTCCATTTTGCAGAAACGCTGACAGAAGAGATCGCCTGCGTGCGCGTAAACATTTGTTTGCCGTAAAATTGCACTATGATAATGTGTTAAATACCACTATAACAATTACCGCGGAACGGTCAGACATTGGTAAATTATATGAATATGTACATTTGAATTGGTTGTCATTTTGAAATGTTTGATAAAAATGGCGGACATGTTTTATCTTCAAATGACTTCGCTCGTATAGTAACGAGTTTCAACAACCAAAGAAAAGCCCTCATTTCAGAATCTCATATAGTTTTCAACAGATAAGAATACTTAGAATCCAGTAGAGCCGAGTTGTGTCCGTATTAGCCGACGTTTTGCTCGAATTAACGTCTATTTTTATGTGTTGAGGTTCTTTTTCTCCTAAATTTCCCTCTAACATCAGACAGTTAATTAATAAATAGAGGATATGTGTTTGTTTTCGGTGTGATTACGCGTGATATCATAAACGGAAATGGAGAAAATTAATAATCGCAAGTGAAAATATGATGAAATCACGCGTTATCACACCGTAAACAAACACATTTTCTTTTTATTTTCTGCTTTATTAATCTTTTTTACATTTTTGGGGGAAATAATTCGTTTTGACAATTGTGACGACGTGAAGAATAATTTTGAATGTGCGTGACGATGCTTAAATACTGTCTATTTTTAAAAGTCGGTCTTTTTTTTATTTATTGGAATCGGTGTCCAATTTTTGCAAGAGCATCAATGTGTTAAGAAAGTTCATCACGATTGTCAATGTTTTTTGAAACAACAAATTATTTGCAATTTTCAATGGACAGTACAGACAATACCTGCTCAATGTCACTATGATTCGCATGTCTCATACGTTTTCTAGCGGGACTAAAGCTGTTGTTTCGTAAGCCTAATATTTTTCTTGTATTTCATAATAGTACTGAGTGAGTTTTTTTTCCGATGTCAGCGGCAATATCATTGTTTTTCTTTTCCTCCCATTTACTTCTTGTATTTAGTTTCAATATCTAATTTGTTACTCTTATTTACAAACATTTTTCTAAGTTCTAACATTTTTTTTAAGTTTTCTAACAAACTTAAATCAAAAATGAACATGAAGGACAATGGGATAACATAATACTTTATTTTAATAGATATCAAACTTTATTCACGATTTTTCTCCTAGCAGATTAACTAGGCAATTATAGGATCAGTCATCCCCAACTCTAGTTGTAAACAATTATCTCTAGGCTGATCGATTATTTAATGAAGCCGACCTTAATTGAAATATATAGGGATCTAACCGGGACCATTGAAAACTACATCGTTATTTGCGATATATCTCTATAAGCGTGGGATATATCATGATAAGCGAATTCGTTGTGAGTGGAGTTTACTGTATATGTTTTGCGCTTAACATATGTCATGATTTCACACATTTTACTAGTAACTGGAAGCAGGCTAAATGTTTTATTAAGCATACACATGGAATACATGTATATGAAACATAAACTTAGTGGTAACCAGTCCAATCTATTGAACCTTGCGTGAAACCTTATCCCACCACAGCTATTAACTGGCCGTCACCTGTTCGTTTCTGACAATAACCACGTTTGCATTATTTAAACAATGTACACATCAATATATTAACCAGTACGAACACAACGTTGAGAACACCACAAAAATATTGCAATATGACTTTATGGACATCCATTTCGCAACTTTTTATCGCAGAATTAAATATTGAAATATACCAATATATCGGTATATCGCGACATCCCAACCGTCAACTACATCACCTTGTGATACAGTGTCTCGTCAACTACAACTTGTGGTAATCCAGGGTCCCGTCAGCTCCACCTTATGATTATATAGTGTCCAGTAAACTTCGCCTGTTTGGGTTATATTGTCCCGTCCACTGACTGTTTGGATATTATACACAATTTGTAAATTATATTCCAAATGCTAAATGATAATCATGGTTCATTTAAAGAATATATTTTATTTTCAGATGAAAAAATGACTCCAGACGTCAACCGGAATTTGTATAGATTAGAAGATGTTTTACCATCAACAGAATATATTTCCAACTTGTTTTACAATTATGAGAGGGAACAAATACGGAACGAACTTCACATTGTGTGTCAGAACATTTGTAACGAGATTCTTAAGGTTGAACATGTTGTCGATGTTTATCCAGCTTACACGATTGATGGCACTAGACGTTTTGTGTTTGTCGTGACTGTCAAGAAGGAAACAGAAGACACAAAGACATTACTTAAAGCATTACGATATGATATTGAAATAAAAAGTCTGGAGTTTCATCACACTGAAGGAGAAAATAACACGGATGATTTTCTAACGAAACAGGAGTTTACAGGTACACTTAGAAATGCTATAAGAAAGAATGCAAACAATCTAATGATGAGACATAAATATATTTGCTTTATACGGGGATGCAAGTATAAATTGAAAACCAATAATTCAAATGAATGCTTCTTCGAACCTCGTATGGCATTGTATGTTCGTGCAAAGGGGTTTATTCCAATTGATGAGGAACCGTTTGAGAAAGCGTATGATGGAGTTCAAGTTGTCGTCCGGGAAGGCATATGTATACCTTTTGACGGTCATGCAGATGATGTTCACGATAATGTCCGCATGGGATGTCAAATTAAACGTCACATTGATCAGACGGGTAGCCTTGGTGTATTTTTTGAACATGATGAATACGGTATTTGCGGAATAACGTCTGGACATGTTGTGTTGTCTCCTCTAGAGATGAACAGATGTAGAAATATAGGAGGAACTTTATATTTTCCAAACGATACTAAAGTATACCAACCTGAACCACCGAATGCCATCGGAACTCTGAAGAAAGTTATTTGCAAAGAAGGCAATGATTCCGAATCCGGACTGGACATTGCACTTGTACAACTAACTCATAGAAAGCCTATAAATGGAAAATTCCCTATCGGCAGAACAACACAGAATGGTAAACCTTTCATTATGTATAAGTACGATTTAAATGTATATTATTATATATCGAAGGACCTTTTTTGTTATTGTATTTACTTTGTTTGTCACTAACAATTTTTATCTGCCGTATGTTTCTTCAACAAAAACATTGATGTATTGTTTCAATAGCATTTCTAATATCATTGAACGTTTTTTCTGTGTGGTTGAAACAAGTGAATTGATTATGTATGTGTAATCATAATATGTTGCTGTTTTAGATCTCGAATTTGAATCTGGCAGGGCATTTGAGCCAAAAGTAGAGCGTGAACCGTGCTATAAATTCGGCTGTGTCACCGAATATACTAGAGGCATAATTGTTTCATCGACTGACGACCCTTGCGTCGCCAAGGTTAATTTACACAATAATGAGGGTGATCCGCCGTTTATGACAATACATAACCAACTTATGGTTAACACTCCTGGTCAGCTATTCGCAGCACCTGGTGATTCTGGATCGCCGGTGTTCATCAGAGCAAGCAACGGAAAGCTCGTTTGCATAGGAATTGTTGAAGGTGGGGTGAAGGACAACAGTGGCACAGTCACTGTTTTGGTTACCCCTATAACAAGAATTCTTAAGGAACTGGGCATTTCTAAATTAAAATCTTTCTCAACAATCGACAAAATGGCGAAGGATATAGGTAAATTAAAACGGTCCATTTCAAGAATAGAACAGTTCGTTAGCAATAATCAATCGTGGCAGTGCGTATGTTCGTAATACGTATATGATCGACGTTTTTAACGAAAAATACCGACAGTAATTTAACGGACGCCATCGTGGATTCGTGTGTGAGTTGCCTGGTTCAAAATAACATATTGAAACCCCTTTAAATCGATATTTTAAATACAAAAATATTCGTGTGCTCTGTGCTTGAAAAGGATTCCACGGCATTGATTTGGTTATACATGTAATACGTGTTTGTTCGATATTACTGTGTACGTGATTAATTTGTAGTGCTTTACTAGTAGTATTATTAGAAGAAAACATCTCTTATCACAACAACGTTATCTCTGGTGTTTTCCAGGTCTCTATTTCAGGACCTCTTTTTTCGTATGTATGTCATTGAACCTTACATGTAATACTGAAATGTATGCTGATGATACAACTCTGCACAAATCTTGAACTAGCCTGCACATTATTCAGTCTAACCAACAGAAAAAAGGATCGAATTTGCAAAACAAAACACATGGATATTAATCAACTTATAATAAAATGACGTGCATGGTATTAGGCAACAAAATCTTAATCGAAATCTAAACATTTCTATAATCTGCATAATATTGGAATATACACATTGGGAAATTACGTTCCAAAATATCGTCATGAATGTTCCTTTTACAAAACATAATACCTTGTTTGACTCTTGAAAGGCGAAAGCTGTTCTATCCCATCTGTATATGACTATGCATGCATTATTTGGAGCTCAGCTGTAAAAACTGAAATTAATATATTAGTCAAAATACAAAAGCGTTACTTAGCGCATATCTTAAATAAATTAAGTATAACACTAATTGAATAACACTTTTCAGATATCTCAACTGGTTTACACTTGAAAAACGGATACAATATTTCCAATAAGTAATAATTTTTAAAGCATTTCACAACAAACACCAACATATATATGCGACATAATAACACCTTCACAAAATGATCACTATAATCTCCGGTCTTGTAAAAAGGGAGATCAAAAGCTAATACGTATACCAAATACAAATTATCTTAAGCGATTTTTTGATACTCAAGCATAAGAATGTGAAACTCACTACCTCCCTCAATACGGCAAACGAATAATTTAACTTTTGAAAATAAATTAAAGACATACCTTATTGTCGATCTTGTTTAAAGAAACTGCATCTATTTCATGACTGGATTTTGTTTTCATGATTAAAATTTGTTTTCATGATTGAAGCTGTATGCCTGTCACTTTGCAATATGGAAATGTGTTTATGCGTATAAACAATGTTTTTATGACTATATGTGGTATATTTGTGGAATAGCATGTATGAGAGCACTAGTATATGATGGTATGATTGTAGTTTTTTTATAATTATGTTATATTTCAACCTCATTCTTGTATTATGTTTTTTTATTAACAATGTAATATTCTTAATTGATTCGTTGATATTGATTTGATTAAATCTGTTTGAAGACCTTGTAGTAAAATAGAAATGCATCGTTTAATGTGCATGTTCTGTAAATTTATTTGATGTATTTCTTTACAAGTTAATTTTAGTTAAATTTATTTTATTGTTAATATCAATGATTTATTATTATTATTATCGTTATTATTATTTTATTTTTTATGATTAGTATTTTTATTATTATTATTATTATTACTTGTTTGAATAGACGGATAATATCAGATACTATTACTATGATTATGCATCATGTGTATATAATTTTCTATGACCCCGAGTGAATAAATATACAATCATTCAGCTAAATAGACACTTTTTCGTTCATGCCTTTTAACAAAAAAAGTCAACTACTACTAATACTTCTACTACTATTACCACTTCTATTACTACCACTACTACTACTACTACTACTACTACTACTACTACTACTACTACTACTACTACTACTACTACTACTACTACTACTACTACTACTACTACTACTACTACTACTACTACTACTGCTGCTACTACTACTACTACTGCTGCTGCTGCTGCTACATGTATTAACACACATTACACAAAGTGGAAGAGCCTTTTTCTGAATATGTTTTTGAGAATAAACCTCTTTTCGGTTTAAAGGCGCAACAAGTGAACCTAGCCAAGCGAAAACTCTACAACAAAACGGTTATTTTATTTCATCTAAAATAAGTAGACAGTTTTAACAGTTATATATCGTATTATACTCACGAATCAGAACAACTTGAACGTTTCATGTCAGATTAAATGTTGATTTCACGCACTTCGTTTAACTGCTTTAAGAATGAAATCAGAGCTAAATGTGAGTGTCGGAAAAACGAAATATTGAACATGTCATACAACAATTTTCTGACAGTGTACCACTATGACAAGTAATCACCATAATCACCGAGAATCTTACATTAGCGTTAAAACAAAGATCTGATCAATTGTGGTATTGGTATAGTACCGTAAACAACCAATTATATTGACAAATCGAAGAGTGTCTGAGTGTCAGGTCGGTGAGTTCATACAGTACTAATAGACAACGAGTTCAAAACAATATGAGGCGTGTCGTGGGAAAACTGGGCTTAATGCATGTGCGTAACGTGTATTCCCGATTTAGCCTGTGCAGACCGCAAAGGCTAATCGGGGACGACACCTTTCACCTACAGTGGATTTTTGTTTAGCAGATACTTCCTTGAAACAGAAAATGGCGTAAAAGCGGAAATAGCCTGTGTGGACTTCACAAGCTTCTCCGGGGCGTCTTTTTACGCACATGCATTAAGTCCGATTTTCCCACGACACTCCTCATATGTGATTAAGTAATCAGATACATGTTAAAAACGCTATGATTTACATTTATTGGCGTCGAAATCTCGGATGATTTACGAGAGCCGGACGTATTTTCCCTGATTGAAGGATCACGTCAGTTTTGAATTTCAGGGTAATACTAGTATGTTGTAAATTGTGTTTTGTTCATAAGGTAAGCTACGAATTTTGTGTAGAACTAGTAATTATAGCAGCAACAGTATACGTAAAAGTAGTATTAGTAGTAGAAGTAGTAGTAGTAGTAGTTGTTGTAGTAGAAGTAGTAATATAAGTTGTTGTTGGTTTGTTGTTGTTGTTGTTGTTTTTGTTGTTGTAGAAGTAGTAGTTGTTGTTTGTGTTGCTATTGTTTTTGATGTTTAAATAGTATTGGTTACGGCAATATAGCTTGCAAATATTAACCTGACACTGGCCTTTATACACTAATATGTGAATGATGACCCGTTACGATAGATATATTCGTTTCCGCGCTCGATTAGAGTTAAGTCTATGAGAAAGTATATCACAGAAAATGCTGCATATACAATCGCTTGACGTTTTCTCTCTCAATTGTTCGGATTTATTTTACAAAATGTGTACATTTTATGATCTATTTTCTTTTGTATAACACATACCATGTAATAACATCGCTATGGAGGAAGGAAACGATAATAAACCACATCCTCTTATGCGAGTCGTACTTTCGCATGTAGAGATTGTAAATAATGCTTAACTTATAAATGTAAATGCAAATCCATTTGATAATTATACAATACTATGTATGAATTTCTTGCATTTAAAAAAATGTACCACCATTCACGTTGCTTACAGTATTAAATATGCATTTTTGATTTGCTTAGTCGGTAAACGTGATTCCGCATACCCTGTTTTGTTTATTTCAAGCGTTGTATCCTGAAATGAAAAAACCCTAAAGCGAAATGCGTATTGATAGCTCTTTGAGTATTTAAATCTTTACAAAAACTTTACATTCTGATCAAAATTGAGTATTAAAATGCGTGTTTCTTTTTCTGGATATCTACACTATATGAAATCTGTAAAATGATTATGTGCTTACTTTTATAAGTCTGTTATATTTTTCTGTGTCTTATATATATTTTTTATGATTTTACTACACCAAATGTACAGATTTAATTTAGAATTGGATGAGCGACGAAATACTAATTATATGCTGATGACTGAAAGACATACAATGGATTGCGTTAAGGTTTGTTATTATATATACGATGGCAATATACTGAAAACTACATGAGTCGATCACCAGATCAATATGTCAGGTGACTTTGTATTCCTGTTACATAAGTCATGCATTATTGTATGCCGGTACGCAATTTGTTTTATTAAGACACTTAGTAAAATGAAACTTCACGCCATTTATGTGCTATGGTTTAAAGCAAGTTTAAGCCATAAATGGGTACATGTATTTGTTTGAACCGACATTCATTTAACGTACTCTTTAGCATTCCGTACACAAAATGGATCTAGTATTAACATGCGTGCTTCTTATCCTGGATATCTACAATATATGTTATCTGTAAAATGTTTATGTGCTTACTTTTATAAGTGGGTTATATTTTCTGTGTCTTTTATGTATATGTTATGATTTTACTTACACCCAATGTACAGATTTAATTCAGAATTGGATGAGCGACGAAATACAAAGTATGCTGATGACTCAAAAACATAAAATGGATTTCTATACGCAATGCAAAAGTATTTGTTTATAAGGAAGATATCGACAATTTAGAACACAAAAACAAGAACAACAACAACAACAAAGAAAATACAATTAAAATATACAATGGCATGTTAGAAGAGGTATAAGTTGTTTTATAACGTTAGTAGTGTTTGCTTTTCGGATCTAATGTGTAGTGCGATGGAAATTTATTATTAGGGAAATTCAACAAAGTTACATATGTGACAGTGTTGCATTTATTTATGTAAACAGTTCAATCAACAGTTTTGTAATGCGTCGCATCCTTTTGTTCACAATTACCATAGACGCTGAATACATGTATATAATTTTAAATATAGTTATTGTTAATAAATTCACAGAAACGCTTCTCGGGTACATGTAACATTTACCTTATGCCCCGCATCGCTATAATGAAAACGTTGGACATTTTCATTTGATTAAGTATGTTTCAAAAATATTTTACAAACATGTTTCTTTGTTGACCCTATACCCAATCCAATGCAAACATCGTGCTTGTTTCGATCTCAATGTATTCTGATTTAGTTGAGATAGATCATTGATCACATTTAATTTATAACTTGTTTGCACCCGACTCCCCAATATCCCCCGCTATATGCCAGTTAACTTTTAAAGGGACTTTTTCACAGATTTGTGCATTTCCTTGAAGTATGTCATGAGATGTATTTAACATGACATTTTTAAACATCGGAACTAAAGAGCTGAAGTATAATAACAATACAACGATGAACAAATAGAAACAAGTTGCTCCCACCAGGGTTCGAGCCTCGGACCTGCGGAGCAAAAGGCAAACACATCAACCACTAGGCCATTCCGTTTTATATTATTACCCATGCATTGTTAACTTGATGCAAGTGACCCATGTGTTGTCAACAATTTTAACGAAAACAACAGAAACGCTCCAAATTATTCCATCGTTTAGGCTAACAAACGGTTTATTAGGTTATCAATTTTAAATGATGATTACCAATTTAAGAAACTGTATTTACAGTATATTTCTATGCCCGTATTGCTATTTTGCTCCTTTATTTACACTGTTCTTCTTTGTTTCGATTATGTGACAAAAAGTTGGAACATTTTCAATCCGTCAATCTGTGAACATGTCCCTTTAATAGAGCATCGTAATCCTGTGTCCAAATATTTAGGCGTATTATATTAATAGATATTATTATACTAATGCGTAGTAATGCTAAAATATTGTTTATATTTATACTACAAGTAAGTAGTTTTTGTGTTTAAGACAAATAATCTTTACGGCTAGTAACCAACAACCAGCTAAATGGTCAGGGTAGTACATGTAAATTTTATGCAGAAGTAAACCACATAAAAAATATTAAGTACAGTTAATTACATTAGATTATGAAGCACAACATAAATCGATTTATTATTTATATTAAAATATGTTTAAGGTATAACTCTTGTACTTTTTTGTAAATTATATGTTTTGCATTATTATTGGCATACTTTTAATGATAATTTTTAAGTTATAAAAACCTGAAAAACCTTTAGCGACAGGTTTTGGGATTATTTCCATAAAACATTAGCAGATTATAAAAACAAGATCATGTCAAATTAGTGCCCACTACTGCATACAATAATCTGAACTATTTTTTTGGGCGATATATGTTTATATATCCCGAATAAATGTGTTTGTTCCTGAAGAGGTTAAACTATGCCTCATTTATTATTTTGTTCATAATAGCCGCCTTACTATAGAGAAAATATGAAGTGTTTCTTAAACATTGTATGATCTTGAAAATTTTATTTTATCACACTTTTACAGCGAAATCGGTTTGGTAACAGCCCTTGGTGTAAACCTAAGTTTATTCAGCATGTAGGGTTTACAGAACGGTTATTTGTAGACTGACCGGACTACTTTTTTACGCACTGCTGCACTCAACGTATATTGTGTTTATTATTGGGTAAAAATAAGAACAATGTGCATTTTCTGTCATTTTAATGATCATAAACACTATCTTCGATCTCGGTAACACGAGAAATGGATACGAAACGATCTTCGGTCACGGTTGTCGGACGTTTTAGCAGTAGGTTGTGTGTTTTGTAATTGGAGTTAGAACAAGCAAAGGAGACACCTGAATCGGATTGTGTAAAAATCATTTGTCAACAATTTCAATATACGTTACTGTTAGGAGATATGAGAAGTTTGGTTCTAATAACTTTTTAATTTTAATTTTCCTTTGTTTTTTGTTTTTGTTTTTTATTTATTAATAGATCTACCTTGATAATGGACCGATTGCTTTTTTGTTAAAGAAAATATATTAAAAGTTAAGTTACTACTTTTAAACAACAGTTTTGTTTTATATAACATAATTGGAACTTATTTCCGTGTCTATGCATTCCAGTAAGCAAAATATGACTACATCACCGATTTTCTAAAAAAAAAATAAACACCTGTAGAAAAGTAACGGACATAAGGACGACGTCTTTTAATTCAGTAACGGCTGCGTGTCGACCATGTTTTTCAGCATGAATGAGATTAGTTTTGAGGAAACTGATGTGAACTTAGACGAAAAAGACGTCTCTATGAATGTTGCCGTTTATCAGTTTGACTATCACCCGATTGTAGAACATTCCTTAGCGTCAAATATGAATGCAAATACTGTGAAAATTATTTCTATCATAAAGTCAGTTACAACTACTAAATAGTAATTTTTAGTATAAAAAGGGTGATAATTCCCTGAAAATCATCAGACCGAACGAACAGAAAATATATTCATGCCATCTTGCTAGGGATGCTGCATACGAAGTTTCATTGAATTCGAGTTATTACTTCAGGGGGATCAGTGGTCTAGTGGTAACACACTGGCTTCACAAACCAAGGATCGCAGGTTCGAGCCACCTCCAAAACCCTAACTTACTCACTTGCCTTTCGCATTTGACGTTAAAGCGATGTGCAGTGTAATATGTGCTGCACATCGGGCACAACAAATACACAAGGCCACATATGGAATGGGTCGTCTCCTGTATCTTGCACTTTCCCCCGTAACCCAAAAAGTATTTTAAGGGCGATGCCGATATGGAAGAGAATAACGGTGCACTCGATAAAAATGTACTACACACACGTATTACTTCATGAGATTTGGTAAACGCCGAGTTCCTATTAAAGGGGTATATCGACGGTATTTCTCATATATATGTATATATATATAAACACTTATTAAAACAACACAATATTTATATTTGTCACGAACATATTTTTATGTCAGCAAAATATATTGATCGAATTAATAAGCAAATAATATATTACGCAAAATATGTTTTTCGACACATGGTTCCAGCAGGATTTGAACTTACGCCTACTACTTGCGCACTCCTACGCTAGGCTACATTGATCCATAGTAAGCATGATTGTAGCAACACTTAATGAACATTTCATATATAAAGATTGTACTACTTCTTCTCACTTTTATCGAGCCCGCGAAAGTGTCACGGTGCCAACTTTTTATGATTTATTATCAATAAGCCCCTTTAAAGTGTCAAATTTATTTTAAAAAGGCAATAACTCCCTTGAAAATCATTAGAACGGAATTACCTGAACATATGCACAGGTCAACCCTGCTGCATATAAAGTGTCATTGAATTCAAGGCATATCCGCCGAGATCTCGTGCGAAAACGAAGTACCGGACGTACGGACGGAAAGACGGACGTATATGGAGTATGATGGATACAATTGTCGGGAAAATTAATTTGACAGCCGGACAAACTGAGCGACAATGGAAAAATAATTCGGACGGACGGACAAAGCGGCGATTAGCTGCTTTCCCGTTCCATGAGCATAATACAAGAAGTCGGCACATGTCCGTTACATTCAATATTAGATCGTCCTTATAGCCGTAATGTCACCGTCGCAAGACGGCGCGTACATTTCGGCTTTCAAAATAAGCTATACAATTGATCTAAAGCAAGTAAGAAAATCACCAATGAGCTGTAAATGTATAATAATACATCTGTCTACGACTTAAATAACATTTGGAATTTTTTTCAACACATGTATTGTTATTACAAATATTATATCTACGAATCCATCTTTGAAGCATTATGTAGTCATTTAATGAAGAAACATGTAAAATACTACTTATAATTCATGTAAACTAATATTTCAGTACATAGTCCTTACAGTAAAATGTACAAAATGCTTAACAACTGAACATAATAAATACCATTTACCATTTAAAAAAAATGTTTTTTCACCGCCCACAGATCAATGTGTCATCTCGTTCGTCCCGTAACTGTTACCGAAATCGTCCGACAATCGTGACCGAAGATCGTCCCGTGTCAATTTCTCGTGCTACCAAGGCTCGTGCTTTTCACTTTCTAACCCTCACATAATGAACTTGAATTTTATTTAACACTAACCTAATATTCTATATGTACATATTTCAAGCATATAAGTGAAAATGCCTTTTAATACGACGACGAAACAACATTGGAAAAATACGTTTTCCTGAAAACTGTGTATATATCAATAAAGAATTGACAATTTTACTTGAAGCTAAGTGATATGTTTATGAAGAGTATCTAGTTATGTTATGCAGGAGTATGCCATCATGTGAATCGTTCTGCGGAAAGACATGTGCAGTGTTAACACGTATGCCACACAGAACTATTAAGCCTGCTGCTTAAAGGTATTCCTTTCAACAGTATACATGTACCTTTACTATTTTCTTTACGTTTAAAGATACTTTGTCTACGAAGACAGCAATATATCTTTCAGTAATTTTAATGTTATAATTGTATAGAAATGTGCGGTTCAAAATCGAAAGCAATCAATAAAATGCGATTACGAATTTTGATTAAAAAATCTAAATGATACAGAAAACCCAGTGTGGTTGTGTAACTCTCGACGTCGAAGTCGAAAGACCAAATGACAAGGCTCTTACCAGCTGTTTTATTCTGTACTTGTATAAATACACGTGTATGCAATGGTTAAACGAGATATCCACAATTCTGACAGCATTATTGGTTTCTGTATGATGTTTATAGGAAGCAAAGTTTATGTTGTTATATAATCATGTTGGGATGTTTATTGTGTGGCTTGTCTGTCAGTACAGTCCAAACGCTTTAATTTTCTCATTGTAGTTAACTAATTATTTTATATTAAACATAGCAAATCACGACGAGTTCATTACTAAAAATGAAAATGAATTTAACATTATTGAGCACACATGTTTGTTAGAAACATAGTTTGCTGGGAACTAAATTAAAACACACAATGTGTATGCAGCCTAAATATTTACAAGACTGTTTTGCCAGTTATCCATTGTAATAAAATATTGCATATCATTGTACAACGGTGTTAGAGTACTGTCGTTTTTGTAAATATGTTCAAGTGTAAAGCCTTATATATACGTATGTATTCATAGTAAAAAACGTCCATTGTTTTGCTTTGCAGATTAGCATTGAAACAACTAGTAAAATGGTGTTACCTTTCCATGGGCGTTTGTTACGGTCTGCCTTCCTTGTGCATTTGCTATGTAAGTTCACGGTGACTATTCATGTTGGCTTCAGACATGTGTAATGATTTGTGAGCTACGTCATACAGGTATGCGTAGGAACGAGACATTCCATATTTTATCTCCTATGTGTGTTCGTATTATTCATATTCATACCGATTTATGAGAAAATAATGTTTCGACCATCACGTGATTTTACGCGTTCACGTTTTGTTTCGCAAACGAATATACATTTTAACTTGTACGTGTACGTGTACGTGTAGCTACATGCGAAGTTGGTTTCGCATCCTCATTATTAAACATTCCATACAAAACGTGTCGAGGAGCTTATATACAATTGCAAAATGCATTATACCTAGTGCTGTGTGTTTCTTAACATGACTTGAAATTAATATGGAATTTGGGCACCCATTTGAAATAACTAGTGGACATTTACACTTGTAAGCCGATTCATACGACAGTGTGACCTAAATTAATGGAAATTCTAACAGCAAATGAAAGTCGATACATACTTGTGGGAAGGTCAAATGCATAAAGGTAAATCTTTCTCATTCAAAACAATTAACAAATCGAACGATCTGAGTAAGGTTCTGGTCTTACTTTTGTTGAATGGTAATATTAATACATGAACTTTTTTCACATAATTTAGTATTAACTGTAACAAAATAACTGCAACTAATTCATTTCACACTAATTCAATCCACATAGTGTAAGAAGAAATTCCATACAATGGCTGTTACATATGGCGTACGAATGAAATATTGGTCACGATAATCAAACGGCCAGAAGGGTTACAGTGCCATAGCATACGTTTATAACAAGGAAAGTGTTACGCGTATTCCAAGAATATAAAAGAAAACATTTACACACGTTGTTATAATTGTATACGTTGCAAGTGATGTCCATTCTCGTAAACGACTCGATATTTTCCAAACAAATCTGGGCGTGATAAAATGAACCAGTCTCTATGGAATATGCGATATAAATGTGGAAATTGTGGATTTGACAATTTGCAGATAATGTTGTTTATTATTGTACATTTTGCTCGTGTCCTTATTACGACCGTTTTCATAAATGTTTATGTTATAAGTTATGTCATAAGGTATATTAACAATTATTTTAATGCATACTATGTCTACAACTGAGGTGTGTTTAAACGTATTAATAAATGCATTGCCATAAGAAAACTTTGTCCTGGTTAACACTCGCACTCGACATTATTTTACTACAACTATTTATGCTGAAGTATGCCTGTGGTTTCTCGTGCACTAGTATTTCATTGCTTCAGATCTTCGTTTATCTGATGAACTACATTTAATCACTGACTCATTGTCATGGAAAACCAGATTGGTAATACATTGGAATTTCCATTTACGTGTAACTCTCATGTAAATGCGAGCTTTCGGAAGAAATATAATATCATAGTTGTATCTAACCAGTACAACATGAAGGCCATATAATCTGCACAATTCTAAAGGAGGAATATATAAAATATGTATCGTTATGTTCGTTTAATGATGTTGTTCGTCCAAATGTTTAGTTTCGTTATACTGAAAACAAGTTCGCAACTCCTAGAGCTTCAGCATTTAGAAGAAAACGACTAATTTATGTCCGAACTGATTGATCACACATATTTTGATTATGTTGATTGCATTAGTGCTGCTATTTAAATAGGCTTACAACTAAATACAAATACATAGGACAATGATAAATGATAACATACACCTTATCTTTATACGAAACTCATGTATTCCGTCTCGTTTGTAAACGGATGAATTTGAATATATACGATGTTATATGCGCACCATGCACCCTTTTTGTTAGGATTCGTGTTTATGATTTTAAATACATGTATGGTGTCGCCAGAAAATGTGAAGTACAGCTGTGCATTTTAAAATACATTTAGGTTTGGACAAGTACATGGTGATTTTATTTTACTCGAAATATATAGTGTTCATATGTCTAAGAGTTGACTGACTAGTCTTGAAATACACATTACTGCCAGAACATACTCGTATTATTAACTTTTTTGTTACTAATAAACTACAGTTTCAGTTGTCTAATCTTTGCCAGATGGTTTCTGATAATTGGCATTTATCATATCTGTAGACAAGGTGTTATCAATGTGTTTATAGTTAATATGTGTAAGGTATTTATGTATTTTGGAGTACTCTATGCGTGAGTGGTTATTGTACACTGCTTCTTGCTGTTGACTTCATAATTATTTCGAATGCACATCGATGTTTGTTCTATGTTGTTATTGTCAATCTTCAAGGTCCTCATATTTTACGTATTACTCTACGAACTACCTCTAATATTATTATCCGTGTTTGGGATTATTTACAAATTTGAGGGGTTTTCAATCAAAGATTCAAAAAACAATTACACATTCATTTCCGCATTGCCAATTTAAGTATTTAACTAACAGGAAAGTCATGTAACTTGTTAATTTATATATAGTTCTTGTTTACATTTTTGCTGTCGTGTGTGTGCGTTTTGTCTATTTGTGTTTACCTTGTTTTATACAACTAATACTAATAATTTGAATTGTGATTCTAGGGCACCCTCGTTTCTTGGTCATATTTTTGTTGAATTGGAAGATATTGTCATGTCGATGTCACAAATTCTTAAACTGTTTACTACGCGTGACTACAACTGTGAGTCACATTTTAGCAAAGAACAAAACAAAAAGTTGCATCTTTGTTTAAGCGTACAGATGGATGAGACAGAAAAATGTTGTGGTGTGATTTTATCATGGGTATTTCGCTCTGTTCAAAGACATTAATAATAATTTTCTTGAGCTGCATGTAAGCTGCAAATGTTAATATCAAACGGCTAGTACTAACTAAATGTCGTTATGATTACACGGTTGATTTACATTGCGGTTCAAGAGTATTCTATTGTTACGTGTAAGTGTTACTACCATGGATTTTATTAAATTTAATTGAGGTTTAAATCATAATGCGGTGCTCGTGATTGATATCATTTATCTTTTAATGAAGTGTCTGAAATTCGTGTACAATATATTCATGTTACCAAATATTTAACGCAGTAGTATTCAATTAGTTTTACTTCTATAAATATCATTTATCTAAATAGCAATGAGATAACAATGTTTACCTGTAGGTATAGTCGACTGAAATAACACAATAAGCGCCTAGATTTATGCATGATTTCAGTCGGGCTTGGCTAGCTCAGTTGGTAGATCTCTCGACTGTCAATCCGGTGATTGTGAGTTCGAACCCCAGCCCGGATGCCAACGTATCCCAGTCGACATATATTTCTATTTGTGTTGAATTATTTGTTTATGGGTTTTTCCGTCCGAGGACAATCAATACTGCAACAAATGAATATCACATTGATTTATTAGACATCTGCAATGTGCAATCGATATAAACATAATGATATTTCTTTATGCATTATAATGTACAATGATTGGTATGACTGGAAACATTACATTTTATTTCAATACATATATAAAATCATATTAATCTATAATAATGCATTTAATGATATATTTCTAATCCTATTTATTATAAAATATTACTATTGATAATAATAAATATTATTATAAAAAAACAACTAAATATCACATTGATTTATTAGACATCTGCAATGTGCATTGGATATAAATGTAACGATATTTCTTGCATCTTGACATAGTCATGAGACGCTATGTCATGCGTGACAGGTTAATAATAAGTGGATTAGTATAACTTGTGAAGTGCTAGTTGTGCTACATTTGATTGAATGACCATGAGAACAATTTACAGATTAGAACTAAACTAGAAAAATAAGTTTTTAAAACATGTCTTATATGAGCAATCTCATCCTATGACACTGACACATAACTTGTGTGGAGATTGGTCATGAAATTATTTCTACGGCCATTCTCCCCCTACCACTGATTCAAGTAAGGCAGTTGTCAGTTACTGGCATAAGTATGTGCACTTGGTACTGGTAAACCGCTTAGATCGGCTAAGCTTGCCCAGGAAAAGTGTCAGTATGTTATCTGGCCGCCGTGATATGACTGAAATAGTGTTAAAAACGGCGAAAAATCCAAATTAACAAACAAATAACAAACGATTTCAGTTGACATGTAACATTCCGAAAAACAGTTGCAATAATATGGTTAAATATTAATTCTTAGAAAATATCATGATATCATGATACTATTAAGCCTACCTGTACTAAACGGTTTGTCAGTAATTAATTGCAATGAATACTTGATGTCAATTTAACACAATTATTATATTTTGCAAAAGAAATATGTTCGCATTGAAAAAGCACTGTCAATTATTTTGCCTTACAGATTATAGGATCACTAGCGGCATGGATTGGTTAATCGCAGTCTGCCTTGCAGCTGTGCTCCGTAAGTACATCGTGATTACGAAGTCGGCTTAAAATTAGTATTAGTACGTTTTTCTGGAGAAAAAAAACAAGAAATTACCATCCAATTTCTATTTGCGTTCATAAAGTAGGTAAATAGTTCAGAAGTTTCTTCATACATTTTGTTACGGTTTGAAATGTGATATGTTATATGTCGCATAGTGTTACTTGAATCATTCTGAAAAATGAATTAATTTAAAATCAATAATATTTAAACTTTTTTTTTTAATAGACGCTTCCACAAATGTCAATTATATTCAACTTTATCTTTAATATTATCCAATCATCGCACTTGGATATCTCGTGCTTAGCGGTGAAACAATTCAATACAAAAGACCACGTGCATAATGTTTGTGATATTTAAAGGGACTATGTCATCACAAAATCGGATCCCTATTACACTTTAAATGATATAATATTATTGAAATGCACTTTATAAAGACATGTGCATGAAATAAATAAAACATTATATAATACACAATAAAATATTTGATGAAAACAAATTAGCAGAAAAGTCTGAACAATTAAAACCCCAAGCAGGGATCGAACTCACAACCAATCAGACATACGAAAATCAACAATGACAGTAGACAGAGCTTTGACCAACTGCGCTATCATGCTTGGTCAGAAGTAGAGTGTCAACTGTGGTTATATAAAATGCTCACAATTATGACGTCAAAGTGTAAATATGAAATGGACCAAACAAACAAGACCCATTTTATAAATTGATGGTTATCTCAGAATGCGTGCACTCCTTTTTCATAATATATACCCTGTTTTAACCAGTATTATATGTCAGTATTAATATCTGAATGTCCGCATTTTTTAAGAAAATGCCCCCTTGAGACCCTTTTTGATGACATAGTCCCTTTAAATAAGCACGTGGTAATGTTTGTGATATTCGATGATTGGAAATTAATACTTTGACAATTGGGAGTAGTTTAAACTAATTGTGGCAAAACCCGGATCGGTCTATTACGAAGCATATTTATATTTGAGTTCGAAGCACGGTGAACGACATGAATGCCGAATTAGTACATGTATCGTCTCTTTGTATATTTTCGCTGATAATAAATAAATACTTGACATTGTTTGCAGCAAATTTCTATATTGTGAGAGGTACAAATGTCCAGGGAGCAAGTGGTAACAGTATCACTTCAGTGGCGAATGTTTCCATAGAATGTAAAACCGAACGTTATGGTGTAGTTTTCAAGTTTACCGACCAGAAGTCTACCGATACCGTCAGGATAGCAGAATGCCAGTTTGGACCAGGTGGTCATTCCCAACTGATGAACGCCAGCTTTAGAGACACATACAATGTTACACTCAGAGATAGCACGTGCATACTGACCATACTGTATCTTACGGAAGAACAGTGTGGAATATACACGTGTTCAGAGATGTACGCGGAAACACAAACTATTAAATTCAGCATAACATGCAAAGGTAAATTGAATATAAATAGTATTAATGCTCCGGTTTTTTGTAGCAGCTGTGGTGACATGGTGCTGTGTTGTGTTTGTTGTTTGTAATGATTTTCGGGACGCTGTAGACGGACGTGGTGTGTTTCTAGCGGTGGTGGTGGTAATGAATTGTAAACATTGTACGATAAATTGCACATGAATACAAGCAATATTATTGCCGTTTTAATTGTTTGTACAATGATGGTTTTGGGTGATGTTATTATTGTTTATATGTTCCTTTTGTGAGACGTCTTATTTTGTTTGTTACAGACACATGGTTTTCCATTCTTTCAGATGTTCCAAGAATCATAGGGCAGACAGAGGGTCAAAGCACGATAGTAGTTTGTCTTACTGTGGGATGTGTGGTCCTAGGTGGTGTTTGCATAATCTTCGGGGTGTGTTTTTACATTAATCGCAAGAAAAACAGAGATTTGTCAAGTAGGCTATAGCCCACACCTTCCATCGTTTATACAATGCAAACGATATCAGTTGTCTGTTTCGTTTTGAAATTTCGCTGTCAAATCTTATGCCGACATAAGACTGTTTTAAACACCGGTGTGTTCGCTTCGTACTAGTATATTCTGAACTATGAGAGCCACCGAAGTGTGCCATACATTATATATACCATTGCATATTGAATATGACACAGTCGTATTAGCTCAAAATACAAACCCGTCGTCAAAGCTGCATTATGTGAGGGCGTGGGGTGTCCCAGCACTCCTATCTGTTTTTGTTTAAAGACACCTCGAGAGTTGGGACGAATTACGAATCATAGCTGCAAACTCCATCTATTTCTTTCTTAATTAAATATATTTATTATATTTTAATGTGGTCATATCCTGTGGGGGTAAACCGTAGTACTAGAAAGAAACGCCACCGTCCCGGTAGGTTGACTGCAAACCAAACATGCACGGGAACACGAACCGAACCCCGATTGCCACGGTGAAAAGCGGTTATGCCAACCACTGCGCTAGCCGGGAAGCCCCTACACAAGATTTAAAAAATATGTTACTATATTGTGTCAGTGTCAATATGTTATGTTCTGGTAAAATGTTCTTTTTAAAAGCTTTGTACAATGTATACTGTACCTATTTCCAGAAGTTAATACAAATGACAACTAAAGATAAGATGTTTTTGTAGAAAAGGTATTATTAACTCCCCATCCTGTAGGTAGTGTCAGAGTCATGTTTGGTAATGGTTCAGATCGAGGAGGATCAAATTGAATAACACAGACCAAGACTCGATGAATGATAACTCAAGTCAAGGGGAACCAAATGATCAATTGCATAACACAGACAATGAATCAATGGGAGAAAACTCAAGTCAAGGAGAACCAAATGATCAATTGCATAACACAGACAATGAATCAATCGAGGATAACCCAAGTCAAGAAGAACCAAATGATCAATTGCATCTCGATATTATTATTATTATTATACAAACATTTTGTTTAATGAATCTTTAACATGCCTTCTCAGTTTGTTTTGATATACATGTTACCTATGTATATATGTGCACCATTGAATGTAATAAAACCTGAACGACTCCATTTAAAACCATCAATGGTCAAATAACGATTTCAATGAAATGATGATTGATCTCGAATGCAGTGGACGCACTGTGACTGTTTTGAAATCAAAAACATGTATTTAAGTGACAGAAATTTAATGTGAATTGCAAGGACCTTGTACTAAATCTCTTAATAACACTTTCAATACAGTCTTTGTAATTAAATTATAAATTATATATTAAAGTTATATTTGAATGATGTATTATATTCATTATATTTTGATAATATATCTTATATGTTCAGTGAAAATCTGCATAGCAATATAATAATGATCTACATTTACATGAGAATAAAAACAGCAATAGATGGGCATATATAGATACATGGTATCCCCAGTTTTAAGTAGGGGCACCGATTTTTGCGGAGGATCGCAATAGTCTGTTTGCAATTTTGATATAGGACATCACTGTTTGGTTAAGTATTATTGAAAGTACATGTGCATGTAACATGCCCTGAGCTTGTAAACACTTTTCTCATCATCATATTGCGTGCCCTCTTATCATCCCGTATTTGAGTGCTTGTATTTTACTTTGGGAATATATAAAATGTATAATATGTTTCATAAAAAGTACACAATTACTTTTTGGAAAAAATTTATTAAATAACACGAATTCGAACTGCTTAAATTGTTGTTGATTTTTATTTTTAAATACACATTTACAAAAGCTAATATGGAAGTCTGTTTAAGATTATTTGAAATATTGGTGCATTAACTATTGACCATCAATCTGTGGGTAATTATTATTGTAAATACAAGTCGATTTCTCATCATAGTGCATGCTCTCTTATAAATACCAAATGCGAATGTCTGGACCTTATTCGAGGAATATATTACATGCATTTATGTTTTTATAAAAAGCACACAAATGCTATTTAAACATAGTTTTATTCAATAGCTGTTTCGCACATAGTAACAAATAATTATTCGTAATTTATATTATAGTCCTAGTCATTTTTTACACCAAAGTTTATTTTTAAATCCAAACATAAATACTGATGGTGGCTACTTTTCTTCTAAGTTAGTATAATTTGATTGCATGTATGATATCGGAGTTTGTTTATTCCATTTACATTTCCATCAGATTTGATTTTTTTTTAATCTGTAGATAAACTGTCATTCGACTTTAAATTGGGTAATAATAGCATTGATATCGTGTTATTTGCATGTATGATTATGATATTATAGCGCAGACAATGAATTCAAACTACTTAAATTGACGTTGGCTATGACAACGTTTAATGGCAATGATTACAATCAATACACATGTTACGAGTTTAATAATTTTATAACTTGTTGGTGCAAAATATATAATATTCCGATAGTTGCATATCAGCATATATAAAATATATGTACCTCTCAGTCTGTCTACACAAACTACTCGTAGCAGATGAATTCTGTTATTGCATTTAAAAATACACAAAGTAATAAGTTTTATATGCTATCCATTTAAATGCAGCGTATACATATCCCATCGGTATGCAATGTATCATTGCCTTTCATATGCCGGTGTGGTTGTGACCGTTAAAGCGTTGTAGCCTGTTTTACATCCATCTATTTTCTTAAGTGCAGCTCTTGCATGATCAGTGAAGCCATCCAATTCCAGCACATGTAACCTTAAGAATAAAACTATAAAATGTGATACTTATCAATAATTTTTCAACAGAAATTGCACATGTAACTACTAAGGTACTTTGTCAAATAATCATAGACATAAATGGCAAGGATAAAAACGCGATGCATGCGGTTTATGTTCGAAAACCGAAATTCAAAATGATAAAAATAAATTAAATCACGTACGGTCGCCAACCGCTAATTTTTATCCAGATTGAAACTGCCATTCTCTGAATATATTATTTGTATACAGAATACAGCTGTACACAATGCTCTATATTGTACGCGTGTTAAAGATAATTAGTGCTGAGCTTTGATTTCTTGTTCAATTGAATTCATATATGATTATGTCTAAAGTCGAGATTCAGAAACTATAGGCTAAACGAATGATACATGCATACGTTTCCTTAGTACTGGTTCTTTTATTTATTTGGCAATTATCAGTTATCATTTAGCAATTGCCATTTGACAAAAAACATTTTTGTTATACATTGCAGCATCTGGTAATTAGCAAAAAAGAGAACACATTGGGTTTATTTCGCAATAAGCTGTAAGCATTTAGCAATCAGCATTTGGCAAATTTCATTTGACATTTAGCAAAAAGCATGGCGCACAAGCCTTCCATAAATAAGGTCGAACTTCTTTGAAAATTTGTCATATGGCTGAACGGATGTGATCAAATGATTTAGAAAAATAACCGACCCATCGTGACGTCATCTAGATGTCGGCCTGGATGTGACTTCATCCAAGATGTCGGACCGATATGACGTCACAGAAGATGGACAACCGGATTTGACGTCAGCCAAGATGGACGACCGGATGTGACATCATCCAATATGGCCGACCAGATATGACGACAATAAAGATTGCCGACCAGATGTGACATCATATCAAAAAAGTTGGCCGACCGGATATGACGTGATTCAATATGGCGGAGCAGACGTGACGTCACCCAAAATGGCCAGATCATCCAATATGGCTGACCGGACGTGACGTCAATTAATATGGCGGACCGGATGTGTCGTCATTCAAAATGGCCGACCGGATGTGACATCATCCACGAAGGCGGACTGGATGTGACGTCATTCAAGATGGCTGACCGGATTTGACATCATCCAAGATGGCCGACATGATGAGATGTCATCCAAGATGGCGAACCGGATGCGACGTCATTCAATATGACGGAACGGATGTGACATCATCCAAGATGGCGGACCGGATGTGACGTCATCCAAGATTGCCTACCGGATGTGACGTCATCCAATATGGCGGACCGGAAGTGACGTAATCCAAGATGGCGAGCCGGATGCGACGTCATCCAATATGGCCGACAGGATGTGACGTCATTTCAATATGGCGGAACGGATTTAACGTCATCCAAGATGGCGGACCGGATGTGACGTCATCCAAGATGGCCGACCGGATGTAACATCATTCAACATGGCCGACCGGATGTGACGTCATCCAAGATGGCGGACCGGATGTGATTTCTTCCAAGATGGTTTTCCGGATGCGATATCACCCAATCTGGCCGACCGGATGTGTCGTCATCCAAAATGGTCGACCAGATGCGACGTCATTCAATATGGCCGAACGTATGTTTGCATTTTTTTTTTTCTTTTTAATAGATTTTAAAAACATTCAACTGATATATTTGTATGGCATTCATTGTCACATATGCACATATTTGTTGTGTTATTCTTAGAATCATTTCCCTTAGGTTGGCACGTTATCTTAAAAATAGAATCAGACAATGTCAGTCTGAAATCTCTGGTGCTTCCTTCAAAGTTTGTTTTATGGATGTACTTAAAGGGCCTATGTCGTCGAAAATTTCGATTCCTATTACACTATAAATGATACTGAATGACAGAATGCGCTTCATGTGCATTAAATAAATAATATAGTACACCAGAAGATATTTGATAAAAACAAAGTAGCAAAAAAGCCTGAAAAAAAAAAAAAAATTAAGAAAATGCCCCCTTGAGGCCATTTTCGATGACATAGTCCCTTTAAAGTTGTACTAAAAGTGTTTTTAAGAATCTTATATGGCGATACAATACGTTTCGATTATTTATTTGATCAGTGGCAACCAACCTGTTTAGACTTAAGAATAAAGAATATAATTAAACTCGTTTGTTCGAAGATATGCAAGGTACCAACGTCGCTTGTGTCATGAATACATCATTCTAAAATAAAGAATGCTATCATAAGTAATGTGAATATCCAGTACAATTCAAATAAATAGCGTTGTTAGAAAAACAGGTTTAAAGACTATTCTTTATTCTTACGTCTTAAGTTTAAGAATGGTTTGGTGAATAAGGGCCCAGAATCACTTAATGACTTGTTAGGTAATTTTGTAATAATTCGTGGGAAATATGAAAAACAACAACAACGACAATAGCAATAACAAAACGACAACGAAATAAATAAGTCATAGCAACAACTTCAAATATCAATATGAACGTCAAATATTTGCAGCAATCAATAACACAAACTTCACAACAGCAACAACAACAACTTAAAATTTCATCATGCATGGGATGAAAATTAAGTTATGTTCTTTTATTTAATAAAACAGTGGTCTACTGTTCAATTACCCCGACTCTCTAACTATCCACTGTGGTCTACGGTTCAATTCCACCGACTCATCAGACTGACCCATGCGCACTCATCTTCGGTTTGTTGCAAATCATTTTATAGGCCTTCCCGTCGTGAAATATGAAACAAAAAAATATTTAATGAACTCAACTGCATTTCCTCGAGACATAATAGACATACGCTCACATATTTTCTAAATTATACATCGTTAAATAAAATTTTAGTGTTGTATCAAATTATGTTGAGTACACACTCACTTAAAAAGATTAAATTATTGATAACAATTTAAAAACTGTAAGCTATTTTATTTGCCATTTTCCAATCAGAGCAATCAACGTGACCAACCAATCGATAGGTTATAAAATGTAAAGTAGATCTCGCTTTTATTTTTCAATATTAATTAATTTTTCAATCTCTGTGTTTTATAGTTTGGCAACAGTAGACGGTTCCATAACTCGGATAACCAAGATGAAATGATGGAGTTCATTTTCAACATCATTTAAATGGCAAAGCGTGAAAATTGTACAGTCCACGGGTACGCCGAAGTATCTCCAGGTTTCAATGCGTAGTGGTAATATGCCAGATCTTAATTAACTGTGCAAGTAAAGTGCGTTCATTTTTACTGAGATCGATGCACAAATAGTCTTCACACTTCAATACACTTTTGAACGTTCGATATGTTCTAAGTTTTGGCATGGATTGCAGGTCAGCGGACCAATTGTCTATATAGATTGTTCTTAGTTGGCTTTGTGCAATTTTTAGGTCGACCGGTAACGTGTTATTGTAACTGTCAAGTTATCCGGTCAATGTCATAATACCCTTCACCTCACTTGACCAGTTACTATTACACCGGTTATAGTCCATTTCAAAGACCTGGGCACACAATCGGTTTCGTCCATAAGCACGAGCCTGTTCCAGAGGCGTAACATGTTCAGCCACCGATGATGAAAGCTTGTAGGGACCCAACCTGTGTCCCACCAAGCGCGTACCTTATAGCCCGATTCTGAACGTTATCGACGCTTGATACTGTCTATAACACCACAACGAGATGCAGTAATCCATGAATGGAACAACGCACATGTTGCACATTTTCTCATATGGTTTGAAGCCCAAATCTTTGAGAGAGTGCACTTTACTAATTATGCTCCCCAGCGCTCGACCGGCTCCTTTTGCCAGTCCTTAACAAGCTGTTGAGAAGTCACCTTTTTCTTGAAATATCACGCCAAGGTATTTGTATTTGTATGTCCACGAGTTCAATCTCATTCCCTCCTATATGGCATGTTAATTGCGTTCGTTGCGCCCGTGCTTTCCGGAAGTGCATGCACTTAGATTTGGACGTATTAATCATCACATTATTATATATCAAATGATAACGATTGAAGTTTTAGCATAATCTAATTTAAAATGCACCAACATAATAACGGACTGGTGTCTGAGGCCTTGCACTCATGTGCGTTAAATTTGCAAGGGACCTAAATAATAAAACATAAAGATACATTTCGTTCAGTGTAACTCATTCAATTTTGTATGCATATCTTTGATTTATGTATTTTCAACCTACGATAATGCCTCAGTCACACATTCCCGATTTTTACTGCCGTTCTTGAGCCGACAGCGTCCCGAATTAAATATGTCAAAAGTCGGGACAATATTCTGAGATTCGGGGCTCGAAATGTAATTTTTGATCATAAGATCACATATGTCCCGACAGCGTCCAGACAGCGTTTCGACAGAGTCCCGACAGCGTCCCGATTCTCCCGAATGCGATCCGACAGTTTCCCGACAGCGTCCCGACAGCGTCCCGACAGCGTCCCGACAGCGTCCCGACAGCGTCCCGATAGCGTCCCGACAGCGTCCCGACAGCGTTCCGACATTCCAGACAGGTTAATTATTTGTATCGTTTCGCTATTGGGACGCTGTCGGGAGCCAATAATCGGGAATATGTTACTGCCGCAATATTCCAGACGTGATAGTTCTATACAATTCATAATGCTTTATCGATCCCGTTCCACAGGACATTGCCCCGATAACGTCCCGACACCGTCCCAAATTTGAGACGATACAGCCGAACCTATCCCGACAGAGTCCCGACTATACAAATTCGGCTGAGTCTCCCGAATGTTAAGGGAAAACCTTAACTGTCGGGAGTGGTTGGCCGATAACGCCGAATATGTCCCGATAATTCCCGATTCTTAGGACAGCGTACCGACAGCGTTCCGACACCTCCATACAGCGTCCAGACAGCGCCCCGACATTCCAGACTTTTTTATTTTTTGTATCGTAGCGCCGTCGGGACGCTATACGGAGCCATAATTGGGAATGTTTGACTGAGGCTTAACTTAGCTTTTAATTCAGTGCGTCGTTTAATTCGATGAATTTGTTGGCAATGGAAAATCAAGCGGATAGTTCCGTTGTCTGCTGATGATGACCGCAAACGGACGACATGTCTTCCAGCGGAGTTCCGATATTTATAGATGAAGACCCGAAACTAGCGAGGTGCACTTCGGAGGAAAGCTGCGATAATTGTCGATGATGGCCAGAAACCGACGAAGCGTCAGGCGGATAATTCCGTTGGTTATCGAAGATAACCGGAAACGGACGTCATGTTATCCAGTTGATAGTTCCGATGATCGCAAATGATGACCCAAAACAGACGAGACGCAATCGGGCGCAGCGTTCCGTCGATTGTCGATGATTACCGAAAATACAAAAACAAACAATAGCAAAGCTTTGAAAGCAGAAATTGTAGAAATCTTATGGGAAACAGTTAACTTTAAAATAATCCCCAAACGCTAACACTAAACGCTAAAACTAACCGGTAACCAATGTTTTCCAAATACATGTATGTGTAAATATATTCAACTCTGTTTCTGATGATCTAAAAACAACAACACGCGTTCAGTGTAAATAAAACTCAGTTGCAATTTAATAACTATAATGAAACAATTAGTCAGGAGGCATCGGGTGTTTAAACATATAAACGGGTGAGCCTGTCTGCGGTACTTCAAGTGTATGTACTTGTTAGTGTGTTGTATTCAATTTCTAAGCATATTTGTATTGCTTTTATTTCTTTGTTTCAGAAAGCAAACATGTAACTATTTCTTGTTTATTCATCATAATTAAGGTATGATTTTACTTCTGAGCGCTGTCATCAACTTTCACCATAAGCAAATTAAATGTTGTAATGTTGAAATATGTAAGTAATAATTCATGTAATAATAATAATAATAATAATAATAATAATCTTACATGTTTTGTTAATTCCATGCTAATATCTTTCACACACTTACATGTAACGCCTCCAACAATTTAACTTTTCACAGTGAAAACACGCGAGTAGTAGTCGTAGTAGTAGTAGTAGTAGTAGTAGTAGTAGTAGTAGTAGCAGCAGCAGCAGCAGCAGCAGCAGCAGCAGCAGCAGCAGCAGCAGCAGCAGCAGCAGCAGTAGTAGTAGTAGTAGTAGTAGTTGTTGTTGTAGTTATAGAAGTAATAGTAGTTATAGAAGTAATAGTAGTAGTAGTAGAAGAAGAAATAATAGTAGTAGTAATAGAAGTGGTCGTAGCAGTAGTAGTAGTAGTAGTAGTAGTAAAAGTAGTTGTAGTAGTATTAGTTGTATTAGTAGTTGTTTTAGTAGTAGAAGTAGTAGTAGTAGTAATAGTAGTAGTAGTAGCAGTTGCTGATGCTGCTGATGTTGTTGTGGCTGTTGTTGTTGTTGATGAACGGTTTGACTCGTTCAGGGCGAGCCGATTTAATATGTGACCGGTTCTTGCTTCCGACATGTTCAACCAGCAATCTTCATTGAGATTGAACACGTGCACACCGTAAAGTCCTTGCGTTATGTTTACCATTTTAGTTATCTGTTTTTTAGATTTGTGTTTAATATCTCAATATTTATGAATTTAGTAGTAGTAGTAGAAGTAAACCATAATGCCACATTTTAGGTGTATACAATAATAACATATGCAAAAAATCTACATACAGATCCTTCTAATCTAGAAGGATTTCATTCGACGTGGTGGGAGCGGTTACGTTATAGCCTCTAAATCCGAAATGGGCAGAACAAAACCCAAACAATTTAACACAACAATTGCAATTATTGCAAAGCCAACATACAACAAAAGATTCAACGCAGTGTTAAATATGGAGGACATTTGCGTTATTGCGTCACGAAAAATGAACAGACATGAATTCTTTGCCCCAGACCTCAAAAAGTTCCGTCACAAACGCAGGAAACGCGCTATAGAGAAAACACTGAAACAGCGCTTTTGTAATCCGAATAAAATATTGTCAACCACCTGAACAGTTTATACTCTGTGTGTAGATTTGAAAAAGCGAATATTGTCTACTAAAATTCCATGTCGAGATCATTCAGAGCATCAACAAATGCATATTATGAGAAAATAGACACTACGTATAAAACTTGTTTTACAACTTGGTTAAGCATGGGGTACGATGACTGTGTCAATATACTTCAATTCTATATACAAATACAATCCTATTATTTTCCAACAGAATTATTTCAAAGCAAAGTATGTGCCTTTAACCGCAAGGGGAACTAACTGCTGCAACGAGTATGCCCAAACTCCATGCAGTTGTTACTTCCCCATTGGTACTCTCCACAGTTTCCACTGCAACCGCGAGTAAAAGGGCTATGTCATCGAAAAGGGCCTCAAAGGGGCAATCTCGTTTTTAAACATCTGAAATTTAGAAATTAATACTGGCATACAATGACGATAAAAACAGGGTATGCATAATGGGAAAAGAGTGTACGCATTCTGAGATAAAAATCACTTTAAAATACGGGTTGTGTTTTGTTTGACCCTTTTCCTGATTACATATTGACGTCATAATTGTGAGCATTTTGCATAATAATAGTTTACATTCGATTCCTTACCAAGCATGGTAGCGCAGTTGGTTAAAGCGCTGTCTACTGTCGTGCTGTTCGTATGACTCCTTAATGGTGAGTTCGATACCGGCTTGGGTTTTTTTTTTTCTGGCTCTTTAGTTTATTTGTTTTTATCAAATATTTTATTTTGTATTATATTATTTTTATTTATTTAATGCACATATCTTAGTAAAGCGCATTTCTATCAAATAATATAATTTATAGTGCAATACGAAGCCAATTTTTGTTGACATAGTCCCTTTAAAAACTTACAGAATTGGAAATTTTTAGGGGAGACGATTATGAGGGGTTGGATGATTTATTTTGTACACAAATTTTATTTTATCATTATTTTGATAAGAATGCCATACATGTTTCATTATTGGTCCAGGTGTATAAATTAAGAGTTAACATGAAAAACAAAAAAACAAAAAAAAATCAGTAAACATAACAACGCAAAGATTTTGCGTTGTACACGTTTCATCATGTGCTTGACCACGATTTTATTTCGCGCCAAGTATTTACCTATGGTCATGTGAACTTCATGCCGGCATGGATTTAAACCATGATGGGACACAGTTAAATCTCTACGCGGAGGTTGGAGTATGCCGGTTTAGAAGTGCTATAAAGTTTTAGCACGCAGGCGACTCAATATTTGTATAATCAATATAAACACACACGAATTGTTATTGTACGATTTTATTGACCTGGCACTCATTAATCTCCGGTAGCGCTCGGCTGTTTTATTTATATCGTTGTAACGTTTATGTAGCATGTAAAGCACGGATTTCATAGTCATATAACAAAAAACAAACATCAACAAGTGTCTGGAAGAATAGCGCGGTTGATAGTGTTTTAGACTTTTAATTGCAATGACTGTGGTTCGAATCCAGCCAAAATCTTTAATTGTTCTTACTTTCTTTTACTTCAACATAATTTATTCCCGTTACATTTTTTCTTTTGTTTTCTGTCCTTCTATATTTTTTGTAAGTTTAATTATTTTATCTACATAAAATGCATACACAGAGACTCTGTTTCGCTGACAGTATCGATGCAGCTCTCTTCTGTGTCAGAATCGAGCTTGATGATGAGATTCAGTGCCATGACGTCATCAAAATGATCAATTAAATAAATTGAATTAAATACAACAATGAATATATTAAAAGTGCCTGTTCTGGGATTCGAACCCAAAACATCATGCTTACAAACTTTGTGTACTTGACACTGCACTACAGTATCAACAGGATTTAATAAATGCATATTCATGTCTGAGTCTCTTATCTGGGTTAGTAGCTTAAAATAGAATTACGAAAATACACGGAATATTCATGAGTGCCAGGTCAATAAAATCGCCCAAATACAAGTAGATCATATGACATAAATAAAGACGACTGAAGCATGTTAAAAACTGAAAAAAACATCAATATCGTATTTTCTTTAAATGGTTTACCCACTTATTATTAAAGCAGCATTTGGCAATTAGCGAGAAAGATAACACATTTGGTGTGGTTCGCAATAAGCAATAAGCATTTATCAATCAGCATTTGGCAAATTGCATTTGGCATTTAGCAAAAGGAATGGCGCACAGCCTTCCTTAAATAAGGTCGAACTTCTTTCAAAATTTGTCACATGGCTGAACGGACGTGATCAATTGATTTAGAAAAATAACCGACCCATCGTGACGTCATCCAGATGGCGGCCCGGATGTGACTTTATCCAAGATGGCGGACCCACATGACGTCACCGAAGATGGCCAAACGGATGTGACGTCAGCAAAGATGGACGACCGGATGTGACATCATCCAATATGGCCGACCAGATATGACGTCAATAAAGATTGCCGACCAGATGTGACATCATCCAAGATGGCCGACCCGATGTGACGTGATTCAGTATGACGTGATTCGATATGGCGGAGAAGATGTGACGTCATCCAAAATGGCCGACCGAATGCCACATCATCCAAGATGGCCGACCGGATGTGACGTCATCAAACATGGCTGACCTGAAGTGATATCATCAAATATGGCCGACCGGAGGTGACGTCATCCAAGATGGCCGACCGGACGTGACGTCATCAAACTTGCTAACCTGATATGACATCATCCAAGATAGCTGACAGTATGTGACGTTATCCAAGATCGCGATCCGGTTGCGACGTCATCCAATATTGCGCAACGGATGTGACGTCACCCAAGATGTCGGACCGCATGTGACGTCATCAATGATGGCCGCCCGGATGTGATACCATCCAACATGGCCGACCGTATGTTACTTCATTCAATATGGCGGAACGGATGTGACGTCATCCAAGATGGCCGACCCGATGTGACGTGATTCATTATGACGTGATTCGATATGGAGGAGCAGATGTGACGTCATCCAAAATTGCCGACCGGATGCCAAATCATCCAAGATGGCCGACCGGACGTGACGCCAATTAATATGGCCGACCGGATGTGACGTCATCAGTCATGGCTGACCGGAAGTGACATCATCTAAGATGGCAGACCGGATGTGACTCATCCAAGATAGCTGACAGGATGTGACCTTATCCAAGATCGCGAACCGGTTGCGACGTCATCCAATTTTGCCGACCGGATGTTACGTCATTCAATATGGCGGAACGGATGTGACGTCATCCAAGAAGGCGGACCGGATGTAACGTCATCCAAGATGGCTGACCGGATGTGACATCATCCAATATGGCCGACCGGATGTGTAATCATCTAATATGGCCGACCAGATTCGACGTCATTCAATATGGCCGAACGTATGTTTGGATTTTTATCTACTTTGAATATATTTTAAAAACATTCAACTGATATATTTCTATGGCATACAGCGTCACATATGCACAGATTGTTTGTGTTATTCTTAGAATGATTTCCCTTAGGTTGACACGTTAACTTAAAAATCGAATGAGACAAAGTCAGTCTTAAATATCGGGTGCTTCTTTCAAAGTTTGTTCATGGATGTACTTAAAGGGCCTATGTCGTCGAAAATTTGGATATCTATTACACTATAAATGATATTGTATTACAGAAAATCGCTTCATAAGCATGTGCATTAAATAAATAAAACATAATATAGTACACCATAAGATATTTGAAATCGAACTCACGAATTAGGAGTCATACGAAATGACAGTAAACCGCGCTTTAACCAATTGCGCTATCATGCTTGGTAAGCAGTAGAGTGTAAACTATGGTTATAGAAAATACACACAATTTTGACGTCAAAATGTAAACATGTAAAGGGCCAAACAAACAAGACCCATATTATAAATTGATTTTTATCTTAGAATGCGTGCACTCTTTTTTTCAGTATACATACCCTGTTTTAACCATAATTATATGTCAGTATTTATATCTTAAGTTTATAATTTGTTAAGAAAATGCCCTCACCCCCTTGTGGCCATGTTCGATGGCATAGACCCTTTAAAGTTGCACTAAAAGTGTTTTTAAGAATCTTATATGGCGATTCAGTACGTTTCGATTATTTATTTGATCAGTGGCAACCAACCTTTTTTTAGACTTAAGAAAAAAGAATAGAATTAGACTCAATACAATACTTGTGTGTTCGAAGATATGCAAGGTACCAACGTCGCTTGTGTCATGAATAAATCATTCTGAAATAGAGAATGCTATCATAAGTAATGTGAATATCCAGTAAAATTCAAATAAACAGCGTTGTTAGAAAAACAGGTTTAAAGACTATTCTGTATTCATAAGTCTTAAGTTTAAGAATGGTTTGGTGAATAAGGGCCCAGAATCGCTTATTGACTTGTTAGGTAATTTTGAAATATATTCGTGGAAAATAGAAAAATCAACAACAACGTCAATAGCAATAACAACAACGACAACGAAATAAATAAGTCATAGCAACAACTTCAAATATCAATATCAACGTCAAATAGTTGCAGCAATCAATCACACAAACATCAAAAACAATAACAACTTTAAATTGCATCATGCCTGTGATGAAAATTAAGTTAAGTTCTTTTATTTTAATAAAACAGTGGTCTACTGTTCAATTCCCCCGACTCTCTAACTGTCCACTGTGGTCTACGGTTCATTTCCCCCGACTGCCGAACTGTCCACTGTGGTCTACGGTTCAATTCACCCGACTGGCCAACTGTCCACTGTGGCCTACGGTTCAATTCCCCCGACTGTCCTACTGTCCAGTGTGGTCAACTGTCCAATTCAAGCGACAGCCTACCGTCCACTGTGGTCTACTGTTCAAATTCCGACTGCCCAACTGTCCACTGTGATCTACTGTTCAATTTACCCGACTTCCCAACTGTCCACGGTGGTTTACTGTTCAATTCTCCTGACTGCCCAACTGTCCACTGTGGTCTACTGTTCAATTCCCCCGACTGCCTAACTGTCCACTGTGGTCTTCTGTTCAATTCCCCCGACTGCCCTACTGTCCAGTGTGGTCAACTGTTCAATTCACCCAACTGCCTAACTGTCCACTGTGGTCTACTGGTCAATTCCCCCGACTGCCTAACTGTCCACTGTGGTCTACAGATCAATTGCCGCGGCTGCCTAACTGTCCACTGTGGTGTACTGTTCAATACAATAACTTTCCAACTTGCCAGTGTGCATGTTGCCTGCCGTAAAGTGGAGCCTGTAAATAAATTACTACTTTTGAAACATATGTGTTAAATAAACGTGTTTACAGTTTAATGGTTTGGTGCTTGGGTCCAAGCACTCATAAACCTTTTTTCGGATAAATCTATTTAAGCTTGCGTTCATGTACATTATATTCGTGGCGGTTTGTATACATAGCCTTATTTTAATATTTTAGTTTTTATATATTTTATCTTACGTTTTAGACAAGTCCTAGTTATAAGTAGTATTGTTTATTTCGAACATTAAGCATTGGGAAAATTATAATTCAAATAAAGATAATTTGATATTATTGTATGTTTTGTGTATTATCAGCGTGTAAATAATGTATATAGGCGTTAAAATATGTCTTAAGAATATTTTAGGCAATCTTGTTTAAATATAAGAAAATATCTAAAAATCATTCCGAATTTTAGTTTGGAGCCTATCCCAGAATCTGGGTAAAGCCATCATTAACAAGTGCAGTCACTATAATGTGGGTGACATATGCACCCGAATGCACTGTCAGTAACTGCGACCATTGACACCAAAATTAATCTTTGTAAATAAAAGTGAATTAAAAAGGGTAAACTTAATTATTTCTGTCAAATTGGATGCTCAGGAAAAACGTATGAAAAAAATTTAACCAAAATATCTAAGTTAAAAAAGGCATTAATCGGTCAAAAGACAAAACAGAATTATATGGCTTTCTTTCCTTGTGGAGACGTTGATAGTAAAGAAGTATTCTAAGTGTCAAGTAAATACCTTTGTCATATTAAATATATTGGACTTCATGAAAAACTTTAACCAAAATGTTTAAGTCAAAAAAGGGGCATAAATCTGTCAAAATACAAAACATAGTTATGGGGATTGCTTTCCCTGGTGGAGACATTGATAGTAAAGAATCTTTTCAAGTTTCAATTAAATACCTTTGATAGTATTTACGTTATTCAACATGATACAAATTTAACTTTGGTCAGACTAACTAATGGACGGACGCACGCACGGACGGACGGTTCGATTTTAATATGTCCTCCTTTGTGTATCAATTACAAAGGGTTAAAATCACACACTCAAGTATCTAATATAGACAAGTGATTAGCATGTCAATCTTTTAATACAGAGGCTATGGTTTCGAGCCCCGGCAGAGGCATATTTTTTAATATGTTAATGCTTTCTTTGAAAGATCTGTAGAAATGCTTTAGTAATGGACATTTGGAGATATTTCCACATCGTCCACATTTGCTTGTGTTGTTTAAAAAATATAACACATTCAAATGTTTCACTTAAGTAAATATATTTAAGAACATACTTAAAAATCATTGTATATACGGCCCCTTTTTTATTTTAGGCATCAAGTATTAGCATGTCAGAAATGCATTACTTGTTTGTGTCCTTTAGTTGCTCTGTGCAGCTGAGGTTACCGATGTAGCTGTTGAATTCTGCGAAGTACCGGAAGTTTCTACGGAGCCCACTTGATAGACGCCGAAAACATCTTTTGGATGTCTCGCCACACATAATCGGACTATTGAAACCATTCTGAAAATTGTATCATTCGTACGAACTAGATATGTTTAAGCTTGTCCTTTATTTTCATTCTGAATCACTAAATCGAAGGCGATATAGCAATAATTGCTACGGTTGGATATTGTATACTGGACATGCAGTATAATTAGACCATCTTTATTACTTTAAATACATTATTAATCCGATAATTGTGTTTAAAAAAGCAGTTTAAACTGAATATAATAACCCCATTCGTGTATATAATATCGTTCATAAACGCAACCTTTAAACAATTTGTCCAAAAATGCACAATTCCATTCGAAACATGTTCCAAAAGCCTTTAATTATGTTCCACATATACTTGCACAATAAACTACAGAACGAACAGGTTTGCTATATTCATGTATATCATTATAAAGATTGTCGTTGTATAGCCTTCACAACTGCATTAAAATGCATATAATGTTCATTGTTGCTGACCCAACATGTATTATTACATGAATATATTACAACTGCTCACCAACGTGAAAAAATGTGACCTTGAAATACTTGACCTCTTTTGTGAACAGAAATCAGACTGACGCATGCTCACTCATCTTCGGTTTGTAGCAAACATTGTGTAGGCCTCCCCGTCGTGAAGTATGAAATAAAAGGGACAAAACTATTGAATAAACTCAACTGCATTTCCTCGAGTCATATTTGCCATTTTCCAATTAGAGCACACAACGTGACAAACCATTAGAAATGCTCTTAAAATTTAAACGATATCAAGCATTTTCTTTCAATATTCATTGATTTGTTGTTGTGTGTTATAGTTTGGCAACAGTAGACGGTTGTATTTCCTGTTCATAACTCGGATAACCAAGATGAAATTATGGGGGCGCCACTTCCATTACGCCACCATGGTTACCCAGAGTTACAACGTATGCTTGAATCAACCAATCAATATTAAACAGGTGTAAATAAATGTGTTGTAAATTATTTATCAAATGATACGTCAATAATGAAAGTTTCAGCATAAAACACAACTTAAAATGCACCACCATAAAAGAGGTATGTTGTCAGAGGTATTGCAATCATGTGCGTTAGATTTTCAAATGGACCTGAATTACAAAAATTAATAATAATATAATTAAAAAAAACCATAAAGACACGTTTCGTTGATTGTAACTCATCACATTATGTATGCTTATCTTTTATTATAATGAAATTATCTTTATCGAAACGTGTACAGTATCAACATATAACTTAGCTTCTGATGCAGTGCGCCGGTCAAAACGGTGATAACCGGAAACAGTCAACATGTCAGCAAGCTGGGTTCCGATGTTTATAGATGATAACCGGAAACTGAAGAAACACACTTCGGCTGACAGTTGCGATGATTGTCGATGATTGCCGGAAACCGACGAAGCGTCATCTGGCAGATATGGGGCACTATACAGTTTCTCGGGCTTCGGACTCGGCCTGGTAGGGTCTGGGTTCGAGCCGTCTTGCACACACTGATAATGTCAAAACCAGAAAACAAACCAAACATCATTTCAATATTGTTGTGGCTGTGGCTTCACAAAAATGTAGGAAAAAGAATTATGCACACAGTTCCACTATAATTGTAACATGCATGATCAGCCAATTTTGGGGTTCAAATGTCACCAGTTTTCGCGACCATTTCGGTGATTTTCAACATCAATTTGCAACTTTCTTGCGAATGCGAGCACCTCAAACACTGCATGCTTGTCTGCGTAACTTACCAGCTACTTGATTGCAACTGAGCTAACTGGGGGTCAACCATTCAGATTTTCCAATAAATTCCAATGTATGTACGCCCTTTTAAATATCCTGCCAAATTGGCGTTCAGAGCTAGGAATCTTATGTGCAAGTTGGCTCTACACATACACTGGCTTTACATCGGTCATATTTTCGAATTCACTTAGCATGCAATTAAAAACTCCAGCTCTTAAGTCTGATTCTTACAACTTCTATAACACTCAAAATGCTCCTCAGTTTCACTGTATCCCTATCTATTATAATTTTCTCCCCTGCCAATTCGAATTTTTGGCTGAAACAGTATAGTGTCGCCTATTTTCGTTAGTTGTCGAAGATAACCGAAAACAGACTACGTGTTTTTCAGTTGATAGTTCCGATGATTGCCGAGGATGACCGGAAACAGACTAGGCACAATTTGTCGTAGCGTTCCGACGATTGCCAATACTGATCGGAAAGCGACGAAGAGGCACCGATGTCATAGTTCCGGTGATTACCAATGATGACCGAAAATACAAAGACAACAATAACAATGCTGTGTAAGCGGAAAAGTCCAATGGGAAACCAATAATTTTAACATATACCCCGCACGCTAACACTAATTATTCTTCGATATTTTCCAATCTATGCAACTCAGCTTATGATTATGTAAAACCAAGAACACGCGTTCAGTGTAAACAAAACTCAGTTGCAAATACAATTAAATAATAACTATATTGAAACAATCAGTCATATAGTAAATTTGCACTTACTATAAGAAGAGTAGAATTAATCTGGTAGGCTGCAGCCTAATAGAACACGTCTGGTCAGGAAGAAGGTCTGTGCAAAAGTGAAGTTTCTGCACTCGCTTTGTGTGACGTCACCAGCGTTCCGGACAGGGGAAGCTACTCTCAGAGTATTGTCCGGACAAGGGAGACTACTCTCAACTCGACAATTACTACACTCCTCCCCACTTTATTTTGCAAAGATTAAGCCCCAACTGGAACTTATTTTCCCCTGAATGGCCCATTAAAATGAGTTATTCCCGACTTAATAACAGACATTGAGAGTTAAGGCTTTAGACTTGAAATCCAATGGGATCTTCCAGCGCAGGTTCGAACCATGCTCGCAGCGCCAATTATAGTAAAAATGTGCGCTTACAAAAACAAGAGTAGAATTACTCTGGTAGGCTGCAGCCTAATAGAACACGTCTGGTCAGGAAGAAGGTCTGTGCAAAAGTGTAGTTTCTGCACTCGCTTTGTGTGACATCACCAGCGTTCCGGACAGGGGAAGCTACTCTCAAAGAGTATTGTCCGGACAAGGGAGACTACTCTCAACTCGACAATTACTACAGTCAGGGGCCATTTTATAATTAAACATATATACACGTGTTGGCTGTTCTGCAGTACTTCAAATGTTTCTTACTTGTCGGTGCGTTTTATTCATTTTCTGAGAATAATTGTATTGCTTTTTTCTTCTTTATTTTGAAAAGCTTACATATGTTCCTATTTCGTGTTTATTCGTCATACTTTAGGGATGTTTTTACTTCTAAGCGCTGTCATCAACATGTACCATAAGCAAATTACAAGTTGTAATGTTGAAATATAAAAGTATTATAACATGTAATAATAATAATGCTAATAATAATATTAATAATCAACATCATCAAGTACCTGTTTTGTTAATTCCTTGCTTATCACTTTCACACCCTTACGTCCCTAAAAATTTAACTTTATATGGTGAAAACTCAGGAAAAATTACCCTAACCTAGAGCCGAGAACATCTCACGCTTTTCACGACGATTGCTTTTGTGAAACAGGACAATGCACTTGCGATAATGCTCGATAAAATCCGATTGAGTAATCGGACAATTTCAAAAGTTGATTGGTCGTAATATCAATCGTATTTATTCGGCAATATCCGACAGGCTTTGGTATTTTGGGAACCATGTACACTTACATAACGATAACATATAGTCCGTGTTTTCTGCACTGTCAAAAGTTTAATAATTTAACGGTGGTTGAATGCGTTATATATAACCGCGGCCAGCATTCGTGATTTTCTGAAAGCGTGCTTCGGGAATCGGGTAGACAATACTACCTGTGATGTTTGATATTTAAAGCAGGGTTTTCAATACAGCAGTAACTTTACCTACATAATACTAAAGAGTAAATAGCTTAGTGGTCATGCTAAAGTAGCTTTTGCTGGTCCCAGTCCCGTCTTTAAAAAATAGCAAAAATATAATAGTTACATATATTTGTTATCTCTTTTTCTTTTATCTTTTTCTTATAAGTTTATTAATGTTAATTACAAAAAGTAATAAATAAATAATGTATAGCTTAATAACTTAAAAGCAAAATCAGATTAGCGCTTCTTAGTCTTCGTTTGCAGCGTAAGTCTATGTGGTGTCTTAATATCATTGTAGTAGTGGAAATTATGATTTATTTATAACCAATCGTGTTGCAACTATGTACAATGATAACAAATCGCGTTAAATAATCTTTTTTATATCTGTCTGGGATTCGAACTCGGACCGCTCGGTTAACAATCGATGATGTTCGTCTTTAAACCACTCGGCCATTCCGACTGATATTCAGTGCAGAGTTGCTTTTGTTATTTATCTTGTATTTTGCATGTCATAAAAGGCTAATCTGTACCCATCAATACAACGGAAAACTGCGATGAACGTCAGATTCTAAAAATAACACATTCAACCACCGTGAAATTATTCATGTTGTGACAGTTCAAAAAAAGGATAACATACGTTTCGTGTGATTATCATTAATTCTGGAACAACTCCGAGTTTTTTAGTAGTAGTAGTAGTAGTAGTAGTATTAAGTATTCAAACTGAACTTGATGTGTACGGCAAAACATATAAACACTTTTGTATATTTGGGGATTTCAATTCGATAACAAAAGATGCGTGTGACTTCATAAACGTGGATAAAACTTTTTTTGAAATGCAAAATATGCCTGACATTATAGAAGAATATAAAGCCGAAATGTATACCTTTGATACTGCCAAATGTGTAACCCAGAAAAGACTCAACAAAGATACAACGATTAATACGGCTATCGATTTTTACAATGTAATAACTTGTACATACTTAATAGTAGAACAAAAGGTGACGAATTAGGTCATGTTAAATGTAATGATGTAAGTGTTGTTGACTATTTTATTACCACGTCATCGTTACCTCTAATCTGGCAAACACTTGACTATCCCAATGAAAAATGGTTAAAATTGACAATCCGTAAAAGATTACGTGATCTCTTTATCAACGATTGACATTCCAACATAGAATCGTCTAGCAAAAGCAGTTTTACAGAATATTTAAAATGCATTTCGGATTTGAATCATACCTGAGAACTTTACCACGTCCATTGTTATTTTATACGTTGAAATTTAGAACAAGAAATCATAGGCTACCCATTGAAACGGGAAGTTGGAACAGAACTCCCCTAAATGAAAGACTTTGTCAAAACTGCAATAAACTTGGCGACGAATTTCATTATTTACTGGAATGCCCAATGATTGAAAATCAAAGAAAACAATCTATAAAACGATATTATCGTACAAATACAAACACTTTAAAATTAGAACAGCTTATTAACACAGTTAATAAGAAAAAACAAATAAAACTCTCAAAAATTATTAAAACAATCTTACTAACCATCAAATAATGTATATACTCTCCTCGGATGACTTAGGAACGCCGTATTGTTAGACTGCGTTAGACGATCATATAGACTAACTGAATTAAGTACTATCGTCTTTTTTAAATCGACCGACACTATTCTTTTTTTGCTTTCGCCAGAATATTGCCTGAATGTCGTTTGTATGTACTGCAATCATGCAGATAAAACATACATAAATATATATATATATATATATATATATATATATGCGACAATATTCTTTTTTGTTTTCGCCATAATATTGTCTCAATGTAAGCCATATGTTTTGTAATCCTGTTTATACCTTATACATTTCTGCCATTTATTGTAAAATTATGTATGTTATGATGTAAACTTGTTAAACCAGTATGACAATACTTTTTACAACAAAAGTATACATCGTGTCGTTACTAAAGCTTTATAAAAGTTACCTATTTATAAATATCTTGTAATATTCTGTATGCACAAAATAATAGTTGCATTAATAGACACATATATTGATCTTATATATTTGTAGCAGGAATTCAGTTACCATGTTATGTCACTGGTATCTTATCTATATGTATACGAATACTTATTACAATAGAGAATTGAATATTTTCTTATTGTCTTGAAACGCACAGTACCAGTACCTTTAAATTTTTGACATATTTAATGTTTAAAGCTCAAATTGGTTGTTGTTTATATTTAAATTAATATTACTTAAACTTTAATCTTAGGATGCTTTGATATGCAATTAGTTAATGCTGAATAAACAAGAAAACCAAATAATAACAATGATGATAATGGTAAAAGTAATAATAATAATAATAATAAGAACAAGAAAAAGAAGAATAATCATAATGATGATAACAATAATAACAATAATAAATTATTTTTGCTCACTTTTATTCATTTCAGCAAAAACAGTGACTCTCCCAACACAATTATTATCAATCTAGAAATTAATTATGCATAATGCATTGTAGACTGGCTTGCTTCTTACTTCGTGTAGATAAGATTGAAAGGATACATCATACTAAGTATGCATTTAAGTTCATTTATTTGTGTATTTTAATGGAATGACAAAATAGTGTAGATGCTTTATTGTTCCCTACATTCTTGAATCAATATTACTCAAAATCGTATGAAATTAAAAAAAATAAACGTAAGAATAGTGCTAATAGCATTGCTACTACGACTGTGTAGTTTCTCCATTGTTTATATATGTAATTATACTTATTTATACTTATTAACGTGTATCTGTGATTTACTCATATTGTTTCACAGCCTAGAATTCAGAAACTATGTATACTGATCACTTCGTTTCCAACGTATTGTATTATATACATACTGTTTCCTCATGTGTTCATGCTTCATGAATATGAGCGAATAAAACGTTGGCTTGACTTGAAGTAGTAGTAGTAGTAGTACTAGTAGTAGTAGTAGCAGAAGTAGTGATAGTGGTAGTAGTAGTAGTAGTAGTAGTAGTAGTAGTAGTAGTAGTAGTAGTAGTAGTAGTAGTAGTAGTAGTAGTAGTAGTAGTAGCAGTAGTAGTAGTAGTAGTAGTAGCAGCAGCAGCAGCAGCAGCAGCAGCAGCAGCAGCAGCAGCAGCAGCAGCAGTAGTAGTAGTAGTAGTAGTAGTAATAGTAGTAGAAGTAGTAGTAGTAGTAGTAGTAGTAGTAGTAGTAGTAGTAGTAGTAGTAGTAGTAGTAGTAGTAGTAGTAGTAGTGGTAGTAGTAGAAGTAGTAGTAGTAGTAGTAGTAGTAGTAGTAGTAGTAGCAGTAGTAGTAGTAGTAGTAGTAGTAGTTGTATTAGTAGGAGGAAGAGGAGGAGCAGGAGAAGGAGCGGCATCAGCAGCAGCAGTAGTAGTAGTTGTAGTAGTAGTAGTAGTAGTATTAGCAGCAGCAGCAGCAGCAGCAATAATAAATTAACAGAAGGATTTCACTAGACGTGTTGGCAGCGTTTGCTTTTAAAATCTCCGACTTTTTTGGCAAAAGAACGAACACTTTAATAAAACAATTGTATTGTACAGCTTTTACATACAACACTACATTAAACATCTATTTTGTAATCCGAATAAAATATTGTCTACCACCTGAACAGTTTATTAACACAGAATCTGTGTATAGATTTCAAAAGCGTTCCACCGTGCGGCACAATGTAAATCGGCAAACATGTGTATTACGTGTTGTGGTCCTAGCATTTAGCTTTACATAAGTCATCAATCATGCGTCCGTACGCTACGAAACCAATATACTAGCAATCGGATATTTTCTACTAAAAGTCCATGTCAAGATCATTTAGAACATCAATAAATGTACAGTATGAGAAAATATACACTATGTATAACACTTGTTTTACAGCTTGGTTAGGCATGGGGTACGATGACTTTGTCAATATACTTCAATTCTAAATACAAATTCACTCGTATTAGTTTCCAACAGCATTATTTCAAAGCAAAATGTGTGCCTTTAACCGCAAGGGGAAGTAACTGCTGCGAGGAGCATGCCTAGTCTGACGTCAACCAATCCATGGCGATTACTGGTGGATAATAAAATATGGCGGACTAACGGTATGTCAAACATAAAAACATAGTTGTCTAAATAGTTTGCGTTCGTTTTGCCTGTCATTGTAACTAAACATTATACTTCATTTAAGTATATCGCGATCTTTTAGTGATTTTAATCTCGTTGAATGTATATCGATTAAATATACTGAATAACCTGTCTGAACATCCAATGTATACATTGAGGCACAGTCTGGATTTAGACCCAAAATGGGCACAGTAGATAATATATTTGTGTTGCATGGTCTCATTTCTCATATTATAAATACTGGTAAACATCTACACTGTGCATTTATTGATTTTTCGAAAGCATTTGATTATGTAACACGCGATAACTTGTGGCTGAAGCTAATAAAATTAGGAATACGAGGTAAGATACTAAATATTATACGTTCTATGTATGACTCAACAAAATCACGTGTTAAACACTGCAATATGTTAAGTGATAGCTTTCCATGTATGCTCGGAGTAAGGCAGGGTGAATGCTTAAGCCCGTTTCTGTTTGCCATGTTTTTAAATGACATTGAGGACATTTATGTTCACAGTGGACTATCAGGTATTGACCTCTGCACGTTCAAAATGTTTTTAGTTTTATATGCGATGATATAGTTATTTTTGCTAATAGTAGTGACGAATTACAAACAAGTCTTAATCTACTTGAACAGTATTGTAACCAATAGAAACTTCTTGTTAATACGACTAAAACAAAGATTATGATTTTTCGAAAAGGGGGAAGAAACAGTCACAATCTAATATTCAAATATAAAAATAATCCCATAGAAATTGTATATAAATTTACATACCTATGCATCGTTTTTACTACGGGTGGTTCCTTCAATGAAGCACAAAACACTCTTTCAGGGCAAGCGCTCAAGGCCATATACAAAATGAATAAATATTTATACACATTTACAGATGTAACTGTCAAACATAGATTAGACTTATTTGAAAAACTTATTGTTCCCATACTTAACTATGGTTCTGAAATTTGGTGCTTTAATAAAGGCCTAGCTGTTGAGCGTATACATTTGCAATTTTGCAAGAATGTTCTTTGTGTGAAAACAAGTACACAAAATGACTTTGTTTATGGCGAATTAGGTAGGCTCACTATGCAAACTATGAGACATTATAAGATTATTAAATATTGGATAAAATTATTACAGTGTAATGAAAACAAATATGTTAAAAAAGTTTACACAATGTTAAAGACCGACTTTGAAAATAATCCGAATACGAAAAATTGGTGTTCTCAAATAAAAATGCTCCTCTGCTCCTTAGGCTTCCATGAAGTGTGGATAATGCAAAGTGTTGGAAACGTTAAATTGTTTTTATCCATTGTAAATCAGCGTCTTAAAGACACATTTGTACAAAACTGGTCATGTCGATTGAGTGAGTCGAGTAGAGCATTGTTTTATAATAATATCAAGTCTTTTGAATTCCAAGAATATCTGAGCTTAGTTAACTGTAAAAAATTTCGAATGAGTATTACGAAATTGCGTGTATCATCTCACAGATTACATATAGAAACAGGCCGATGGAATAGACCTGAAGCCACACCAATTGAAAACAGAGAATGCTTTTTATGCAAAACGTTAGAAGACGAATATCACTTTATTATGGAATGCGATTTATATAAAGATTTACGTGTTAAATACATACCTAAATATTATCACACCAGACCAAATATGCAAAAATTCATACAATTACTACAAACAAAAAATAGACAGTTACTAAAAAATATAGGAGTCTATGTATTTTACTCATTTAAGTTAAGAAAACAGTGCTTATATGATAACGCTACGCACGAAAATAATATTGTATTAACAAATTAATAAATAAATTCATAAATGCTATATATATATTGTTTAGAGTTTTATATTGCGATATTAGGGTTTTACTCTATTGATGTGTCTATATATTGCGAAGTTGTCATGCTGTTTATGTGTATTATTACATGTGCATGTTTCCATTTATTATGTTATATTCGCTTTTTCTTACCCTATTTAAAGAACAATGATTGCGTCTTCTCCATTGTCATTTATATATTTTAGTAATTGTAGTGGTTAAGTGTTTAAAATTTTGTAAAACTATGTGTTTCCAAATGCAGTCTTAGGCATGTTTATGTGTAACAGTTTATACTCTGTCCTGCCATATTGCCTTTTGAAAATATGTTGTCCTCATGGGTCTTTGGACCTATTGGAACTTATGTAAATAAACTATCAAAACTATCATATATTTCGGATATTCGGACGTGTTGTTTACTTTTAAATAAAATACACCAGAAATGTAGTAATGCTTATTTATAAATCTTTAAATACACTGTTCTAATACTTTGAATAATTAACACACAATAATATATTTCAATCTTATGTTAATAAAGACCATTATCCTTATTAAAATATAATGAATTGGTCAAACAAGCTAAACATAAATAAATAAAAATCAAATGATTGATTTATTGATATTAATAATTTATTTAAACTGTTTTTTTTCAGCGTGTAGTTTCCACTCCATGGCATCAGTACAACAGTAAGAAGATAGAAAGAACAGAAAAAAGCCACAACATGTGTGATGCTGTTCTCTTCCAACTTCACAAGACAAGAAAGGTAATAAACAGAAATTTCGCTGTTCATCTCTGTGATTACTATTGTATCTAGCGGATTTATCATGAGATTATAAAATGTCAAATGTAAAAAACTTCTTTTTGCAATAAGAATTTTATATGAGTAATTTATAAAATGTGAATATTTAACAGTGTTTAGAAAACAAAGCAATAATGAGGACATCTTACAAACTTTGCAACATACCCCAAGCATGTGTTGCCCTTTTGAAAGGTGAGGGTAAACTGATTCTATGTTTAAATGATAATTTAATTACTTTATCTGTAGCTTTAGAGAACATTGAGGAATTAAATTTAAATATGTTCAATTATGTAGTCCTAGTTTGTTTGATGGTGTGCATTTCCTGAGCCTATACTGTATGAAATTATTTCAGTGAAGACTTAATGTAGATATTTCACACTTAAGAATGTGCCCATTATTTGTAAACAGTTGAAATGGTTGATTTGCAAATATTTATAAATACTACTTCACATGTATACATTTATTGTGAAAGTAAACATGTCCGGTTATTAAAATATAGTGTATGCAATTAATTGACAATTGTATTTCACTGAAGAACATGTATTGCACTTATGTACATTAGCATTGTGTCATTATTAACCATAAATATATTTGTATATATTTTGGTTTAGAAAAGACATAAGAATCTATGTGTGGAATAACTGTGTTTTAGTATTTGTTTGATTTGAAACTATAAATGAAATAAAGGTTTAAACAGTGTAATTAAAATTTGTCAATTATATGTATGCCCAAATAATATCATTAATAAGCTGGAATAAGTCTTATACAGTAAATGCTTTAGTCAATATTCCCAAAACATATCCCTGTAATAAGAGTTATATGTACAGTGTTTCATCCATAAGTTTCAAGGCATTTTCATTAATTGTAAATTAATTGCAATTTCCTTTCTTGTTAACACGTGCCTACTTGTCCACCTTCTCTATCATAACACTTAAGGTGCATCTGATTTGTTAATTAATACTAGTAATACTGAAACATAAATAAAACAAAAACTATACTTGTGCAGAAGAACTTTTTTTGTAATATACAAAAGTCAATTTCAGGATCCTTTCAATTGGCAGTACAGTTGGCCAGCTATACACACACAATGAATCCATCAATTTCTAAATGAATCAGCAACCTGAAAATAAATACAAAAACAAAATAATTATACAGTAGTTTCTGCTAGCAATAACTACTACTAACTAGATCTACATTGTTAATGTATTTCCAGATGCAATAATTCTAAAATGGGGATGCAATACACATTTACTTTTGCTGTAATACTTTTTACTTTAACACAAACTTAATATACAGTAACGTGATTGGTCTTTTGAGCAGTATTAGAAATCAAATTAACTACCAAGACGCATTAACTGCTTACACACAATTAGTTCCTGAACACCTATCCGAATATCCGAAATACAATTTATACTGCAATGGCAAGCATGCATATAAACAGACAAAGTAACTGTTGAATGAAAGGCGGAACGATATTACAACGACAGGTAAAGAAGTACTTAGTTGTCAAGCTCGTTTAAAATTGCCTGTAGAAAGTAACGTACCTCAGTCATCTTGATTTAACCGGTGTTATCATAGGAAATTTGGGTGATGCCAGACCTTTACCACGAAGTAAGTAAAGATCGGGTACCAGAATAGAGTATGCTCAAACTCATTGCAGTGGCTACTTCCCCATTGGTACTCTTCTCAGTGAGATCTGCAACCACGAGTAAAAAAACTTACAGATTTGGAAGTTTTCAGTGGAGAAGATTATGAGGAGATTTAAGATTTATTTTGTACACACATTTAATTTTATCGTTATTTTTTTAAAACAATAACACAGACATGTTGCATTATTGGTTCAGGTATATTAATTAAGAGTTAAAATAAAAAGAAAAAAGAAATAAATACATCAGTAAAAATAACAACGCAAGGAGTTTACGTTGTCCACGTTTTATCATGTGCTTGACCACGAGTTTATTTACTATGGTGACGTGGAACTTCGTGCCGGCTGGGATTTAAACCAGCTTTGCTGGGACACAGTTAAATCTCTGCGCGGAGGTTGGAGTATGCCGTGTCAGACGTGCTATTAAGTTTAAGCACGCAGGCGACTCAATATTGCGATAATCAATATAAACACACACACATTTTTACAAGTAGATCATATGACATAAATAAAGACGATTGAAGGGTATGAACTAGCGAATAAAACATGAACCTCGTATATCCTTTAAATGTTTACCCACTTATTATTAAATTTAAGTCGACTATACCTAATGTTATCTGTTTAACGATTTATATTGTATACCCAATCGATTGGGAAATTCTATTCTTCAATCGAAACCAAAAGAAGATCGTATTATGATGTATAAATGCCCGTGTATTGCAAGGTTTACATTTTCTCGGGTATGTTTATTATTGCCTTTAAATTCGAAAATCTTATACAATGGTAAATACATCATATAATACTAGCAATGTTACTAATACATCTAACCACTATCTATAGACACGTATTAGTATGCATACATTATACGGGACGGATTTGTAGGAGTATTTTCATTTCATTTCATTTCGTGTAATTTACTTTTTTATTTCTTTTGAATACACGAAAGATCAGAATTACTTTTCATGATTTGCGAACACTTTACCTATCAGTCCATGAATTGTATACGCAATATGCGATTTGTTTACAATTCACTAGACATAGAATAGATACCTGTAGACTTACATAAAACAATTTTAAATGAATAATGACTAAATGCATGAAAAACTATATCTTAATGAAAATCAATAGTGTAATCATTTGTTAAACATATTATAATCCTGAAAAAAATGAGTGCTTCGGCAACGGAGAAAAACACAGTTTTGGTGAATTAATACGACACAGTGTTTTAGAAGCACATACATAAATTGTTGTCAAACGTTTATTATTGTATATTATAAATGGTGTGATTACTACAAATTGTAATACCTCGGATCTTTTTCACAAAATACCAGCATCATATACATATATATCATACAATGCAACAAACATTGCAGATTACTACTACGTGAGACATAAAGCATGGACACATTCAACAATCTCTATACAGCTTGACCTCAAAACGGCCCATTATCGCACATTCAGTATGCGTTTAAACCACTGAACATTCAATAGTGTTGTGTGATCTTTTTGTAAAGATATTTTTTCAGTCAATACCAATACATTAAAGGAACGTATTCACAGACTTCTGTGTTTACAAATGCCATTTAATGTCTTACATGCAAAACAAAAACATCTGGGGTGAGTTGCTCAAAACTTTAACAGCCAATTAAGCTAACAGCTGTTAAATTTTTGATGAACATATTTATGTAAATTAAACATAACATTATTAAACTGTGAGTTTATTCTACAACAAATATTCTGCAGAAATAATTTTAAAATGTTTTATAAACGAGTTGCTCCTAATATTAATATTATTTACATCTAACGTTAACATGCTGTTAGCCTAACTGTCCGTTTAAGTTTTGAGCAACTGGGCCCTGGACTAACCAAATATAGACAGCAAGACGTTTAAGCAGCAATTATTTTTAACGCTATTTAAGTGATACACGTGTTTTCCTAAATACCGATACAAAGGGTTTCGAACCCTGTATACATTTATTCATTTCAATAAATTGACGTATATCCATTAATGACACATACTTCAAGTATATATTATTGTGTCATGTGTGGTATTTTGCTTCCCTATGTACACGCGTATAATCTACTTATCTTATTGGTGTCTGGGGCAATACTACTTTGTTGCTGAAAGAAAAACAACAAAATACTTTCAAAAAATGCATTTACGGGTATGTCATGTATATGTATTTTTCATATGTATTATGGTTTTATTGTATTATGCATTGAATAATCTGCAAAATATGTGAACATGAAAAGATATGGAAGAATTTTTTTTTTACAAATCGTCTTTAACATAACATAACTTGCAAAGATCCAAAGGCATGTTTAATTTTAGCTACACACACACTGCATTACCTTATGCGATTGCGATTCAACCATTAGCCTTGATTTCGTGTTCTACTCTCCAGATAAGAAAACCGTGATGGCTGTCTATATACACACGCAGATATTAGCCGTTCCTGGCGCATTAGTCTTTCTAAGTGAGACTGTTTGAATAGTTTTTTTGAAGTTGTCATGGTGATGAAAATATGTGCCTGCACTCTAGAATTGATACAGATTCTGCATATTGTACATGTTTACAGTGGTCAGTTGACAACAAAGTTTTAAATAGTGTAAATTCGTCAACAGTTTGGTTGGTTTATAAGAATATATAAGGAGTATTGTTTGATTTGTTGATAACATTTTTATTTCCAGTTAACTGCCTTTACGCCCATGGTGTAAATATCACTTTAGCAGCAGATATCAATATCACTTACGGAGCTAAGCTGGCCATAGAATGTACAACAGAAGGTTACGGAGTAGTTTTCAAGTTTGTAGACAAAAAGTCCACCGATTCAGTCAGGCTAGCAGAATGCCAGTTCGGTCCAGGTGGTTTTTCCCAACTGATGAGCGAGAGCTTTGTAGGAACATACAATGTGAAGCACATAAACAACACTTGTATACTGACACTGCTAAATTTCACGGAAAATCAGTGTGGAATATATTCATGCTCAGAGCTGTACAATGAAAGAGATCATGATAACTTCAGTATTCCATGCAAAGGTAAAGACAATTACGCATGTCTATAAATCAGTTGAAAAAGTAGTATAGCTATGAAAAGAGTGTTTATGTCAACAATGTCATGACAGCGATCGCAGTAAAATATATTGGTTTGTAATGTAACGGGGTACTTCATTTCACACTTCTAACGGACCATCTTGTACAGGTGATTGTCAGGTCCATTTGCTTGCATAAAATGTGGGTTATGTTGCTGACCTGTTATTGGGACAAGAAGTTGACTGCCATCTAGTGTGGCTTCTTCATATCCAGTTTTGACTGATTTTTGTGGATACATTTTAGAATTCTTGCCAGCTGGAGTCAATGCTTGATCATTCTTGATTGTCTCATCTTTTTTTCAATTGATATCATTTTAGAATGTGTTAATACACAATACTTGTTATGTGTTTGGAGTGTTGCACAATGGTGAATACGCAGGCTTTATTGGATGTCATAATAATACCATTGATTTTATATTATTGGTAATTATGTTAAAATAGTTACAGGCTGATTAATTTATATTTGTTTTACCATGATAATGATGATGATGATGATGATGTTGATGATGACCAAGAATAATTTCTGGTGAATTGTTGTTACTTCTTATTTTGTTTTCAGTCGTTGTAAATGACTAAGTTTAGGTGATGTTAACCTTCACATTTTTTGGCATTTATTGCAGGTGGTCCAAGTGACATAGGGCAGTCAGGGAGTGAACGTACGGGTTTATTTATAGGGCTGACGTTAGGAACCGTTTGTTTGGTATGCATTGTCATCGGATTTGTTTACTGCAAGCGCAAGAAGAAAAGTCATAGATCGAGTACGTAATACTTGTCGCTATATTAGTGTACAAATGCTGTTCAAATTATTCTGCTGCATGTTTTAACCAAGATGATGTGCAGCCTATATAAAAGTGTTTCAAACGTTGCTTTATATCAAATGGAAAAGTCGATACCACTATTGAATGAATCCCTTCGATTTTGTTTTCGAAAATGATACTTTTAAAATCTGATTATGACGAACACAGTCTAACCGTTTGATCTTAGTATGTTAGGGTTTTCATATACATATTGAATAAAATTAGCATATAGTCGAATATAGACTGATATTGCATTAGCAAAAGTTCCTTTTCAGTGATAATATAACGTTTATCACACCGAGAACAAACAAAGTTTTTTTTATTTTAGGATATGGAGTATTTTTTTTACATTGAAAACGTAGTATAGTACAGTGAGTGATACAAGGATTTATCTCACTAACATTTTTCTATATTCCACCATTTCGCATAAACTAAAATAACTGATTTTATAGTTTGAAAATAATGCAAATAGCAAATGAACTTGAAATTATAAATTTTATCAAGGCCTTTTTTGTAGACACTCAAAGTGCAGAAAAAGACCGACTACTAAATCAAACTACGGTGAATAATACAAACATTGTTAGCGTTGATACGTCAGATGGAGATACGTTACATGTAGTGGCAAGCATAAATCCAGACCTGTTAACTGCTCAAGCTCCTACAACTGATGACAGGTTGATCAATACTGGTCTAGACGATCAAGCTGCTCAAATCCATGATGACGAGAGTGTAGTTGCTGGCCCAGGTCTAGACATACCAACTGATCAAAGTTCAAACGGCGGATGGTGAGAGGGTAGTTGCTAATACAGTTCCACAATTTCCGACTGCTCAAGCTTCTAAAGCAGATGAAGAGAGGCTATTTGCTAACACATTTCTAGACGAACCAACTGCTCAAGGACATACGACGGGTGAAGAAATGGTGGTTTGTAAAACGGATCAAGAAAGAGTGGCTTACGCCACACCTAAGAGAAACAAAGATAGCGTTGACAACAATGATGCTGATATATATATCGAAGATCCAAATGCGAAAGGTCTAGATGGTGAAGGAGCAATGAAAACACCAACTGAGTCTGAATCGACTAACGAAAGTGATATCCAAAACAACAGTTCGAGAGTTTCGAATACCAGTAATAAACATGACAAATATAAACAAAACGAAACAATGCCTAATATTACGACTGTGGACAATGATGTGACACGTCAACAAAACAGCCCATATACATCGGAGAGTAGTATATGTCATGACTCAGAAAAGGTACTGGCACGTCTACTACATGCACACATTCTAGCTGCACTTGTACCACATGTACAACTACTACATGCTCTACTACTACTACTACTATTACTACTACTACTACTTTTGTTGTTATTACTAGTTGTATTATTATTACTATTATTATTATTATTATTATTATTATTATTATTATTATTATTATTATTATTATTATTATTATTATTATTATTATTATTATTATTATTATAGGCTTCTAGAGATCACTCAAAAGGAGATACAAGTAGCTGTAGTGGTGAAAAAGATTACATCGCTCCGTCAGTAAAAAAAATCTCATACGCTCACTTAATCCATAAAATCTGGTACACTGACGAAATCCATATTATCTGCTACGTTCACTTAATACATATTATCTTGTATGTTCTCTTAATCCAGAGTATCTGTTACATTCACTTATTCCAAAAAACTTGGTACGTTCACTTGGTATAGGTTCACTTAATCCATAATAATTGCTACGTTCACTTAATCCATATTATCTTTATGTTCCCTTAATTCAAAGTATCTCGAATATTCCTTATTCCAAAGAATCTGGTACGTTCACTTGATATATTTCGTCAGTTACGTTCACTTAATCATAAAAAACTATTATTATTATTATTATTATAGGATTTTGACGATCAATCCATCAGTGATACTGGGAGCTGTAGTGACTACGATGACACCCTTCCTTCAGAAAGGAATCTGGTATGTTCAATTAGTTCCTGTTACGAATGGGTGAAAGAGTAGAGGATCCCAGTGAATGATATCCCGATCATTTCCAGGTTGGTCGGGATATATGAAACGTCTGTCAAATGTGTTTGTTTTGAAAAGTACGATATGGTCTCGTCGGTAGTGCATTCAACGGTTTTTGTTAGCAACACTTCACTAGATATAATCTTCCGTAACGACATTATATATATATACATGTAGCAGTATATACTTAACAGATGAAAATACGTCCGAGAAGAGGTTTTTATTGACTGATTGTAAAACATGTATCTGAACACAAATATTTTTAAACATACTTTCTATAGTATTCTACTTCTAATAATACTACATGTGACTACCTCTACTACCACTACCACTACTACTACTATTACTACTACTACTACTACTACTACTACTACTACTGCTACTACTATTACTACTACTTCTACTACTACTACTTCTACTACTACTACTGCTGCTATTACTACTACTACTACTACAACTACTACAACTACTACTACTACTACTACTACTCCTACTACCACTACTACCACCACCACCACCACCACCACCGTGTCGGTGTGTTTGTTCTTTGTGATGTAGTTGCTATTGTTACGTTACAGGTGGCGACTGTGAGCCCCGAACCACATAACTTTGGTCAAAATGTGATAAGTCGCTTACAAGAAATGTTACTTTTTAGTTATAAGATGGAATTGTGCTACGAAAACTCTCTACATGACAGTTGCACAGAATTGGAGCATTGTGCTACGAAAACTCTCTACATAACATTTGCACAGAATTGGCGCATTGTGCTACGAAAACTCTCTACATAACAGTTGCACAGAATTGGAGCATTCTGCTACGAAAACTCTGTTTATAACAGTTGCACAGAATTGGAGCAGTTCAGGGTCCGTATTCACCAATCCATTCTTAGAACTAAGCCTTAAAGAGGGCCCGTACGATTTTGAACGAAAGAAATAATGTAAAAACATCAATTGATTCTAATGAAGTCACTATATATTTTTTTAAATATTATAATGAATGTTTAGAATAAGCTCAGTTCAGAAATGCGCATTAAGAAAGAAATTTAAAACTAAAATAACACTTCGCTGCGCAGCGAACTATTAAATCATGTCCTTATTTTCTCATTCAGAAACGAATGCAGCCGTTGCTGCTGGATATATTGGTAAAATTGGACAGAAAAAAATATATTTGCATTTTTCGATAAGAGAAATAGTTTTTTTCTTTGTTGACGTTAACTTCTGTTATATTAAACGTTTTTTGTAAGTGAGTAACGAAAGAGACATGAAATAAATCTATAATCAATCAGACAGTCCCTTTATAAGAACAAAGAATAATCTTGAAACTGTTTCATTCCAAAAACGCTGTTAATTTAAATGTTATTTGGTGTTCACTTACGCAAAGTTCGTCATGCTACAGAAAGATTTATGAATGAAATACGCAGCATTGGTACGCAGTATATTCCCAAACATACATGTGCTTTTTCTTGAGTCTAAGTCTATTCTTTATTCTTTAGACTAAGAATGGGTTGTTGAATACAGGCAATGGTCGCAAAATACATACTGCGTGCTTTTGTTGTTTCTGAGTATAAACTATTTAGATAATAGTTTTGCTAAATTCCTTTATTTTCTAATTGTATGTTTAACAGATCATTCTTGAATTGGCCAAGTTTCATACTAGTATATTATTGTTAAAACGTGTGTGTTATCAGTCTTGTGTTATACTTTTTTTTCATAAATGTATAAAAATAATCGCAAATACAGTGTACATTTAGTGTGTGCAACTGCATAGCTATGTTTCATAGGTTCCATATTAAGTATATTCTGCGACATGTTAATCTCATTTCGTCTACATTGAACTTATATGACACTGTTCAATGTTAAAGCCGAAGTCCATAGAATATAATTAAATACATCTAAAATAGACATTAATTCTCATGAACGTTAATGATGTTTATTCGACGGAAAACTGTTTCTAGTGACGAATATAATTAAATATATTTTTAAACGACATTAATTCTCATGAACGTTAATGATATTTTTTCGACGGAAAACTGTTTCTTGTTACGAATATCATTAAATACATCTAAAATTGACTTTAATTCTAATGAACGTTAATGATGTTTATTCGACTGAAAACTGTTTCTTGTTACGAAATGCATTTTATAATGTGTATTTTCAAAAACGCTAATGTATATGCTGATTTACTACAGTAAAATCCGCATATAATTATTCCATTGTAATAATATTATTTTTAATCATAGCAGCATTTACGTCGTCATCACCAGCTTTCGCATACATATAACAATACGATAAAAAGTTACCAAAACGTTATAATTTTACTGATTTCAATGCGTTCTTTTTGTATTTTGATCGGTATTATGTCCATTAGAAACGATTTCTGCAAAGTTGTATTTTTATTAACATAATTCTGGACTGCTGCTTTTACACTGGCAATGTTAAAGCATTGTTGAATGTGAACTTATATAACAATTTACTATGTTCAATACTTGATTTATTAATGATTCGTTCTAAGAAGGATAAACAAACATGGCGTGGGTTGTATGTAAAATATACAAGCAATAAACACTAATTACCGTATTGTGAATCTGAGTTTAAATCATTCCAGGTAATTAATGAATATGTCTGCATATCAGATGAAGTAAAATACCTCAAAGGTAAAGAAGCATAATGCTTTTTTTTACATCAGCACTTTACTCTACTGGAGAGTTGTGCTTTACGTCATATTATCTATATAAGCAATTGTCATGAGAATAAGTGAATAACGTAAAACAAAATGATAAAACATAAAGATTGTGGCAGGACTAGAACCACAGTCGTTGTGATTCAAAGTCTAAAAAGTATCCACCGAGCTATTCTTACCGACGCTTGTTGGTGGGTGCTTTTGTTATATGATTATGAACTTTGTTCGTTAGACGCTAGATATATGTTAAACTGATATAAATAGAACAGTCGAACGCTACCTTAGATATAGAGAATATATGGTTGGTGACTTTTTATATCATGATATATCCGACGAGTCCGATATGGCGTAGGAAAAGGCAAGGCTTGCCAACCATATATTCTATATATTATGCCACTTCTTTTGGAAATGTTGGTTTGATAATAAACAATAAAATAAACAAATAATCGCAAACATTTAGCAATGTACAGTACAACACAATATGAGACAGCCTAATGACGTCTACTTGCGGCGATGCATAGTTACGCATGAAAAATAGTTCTAGATAAAATCGTCAACAATACCATTTTAACACATATTTAATCAATGCACAACTAGACTGCAGTCGACGATTTTTCAAACGTTTATGTGTCAGTGTGTGTTATGTGAACATTCAACAGAAAACAACACAAGCGGATTTAAAAGTAAAAACTATAAGTGGAGTTATTATTAAATTAGTAATTAATTAACATTTCCATTAGTCCATAATGCGTTTAAAGTTCTTAGTTGAGTTGTTGACGATTGCTCTGGAACACTATCCCCCACGTTTGATGTCAAAGTGGGTGGGGAACGTAACTGCATGATTCAGAGATGCTGTGTTTGTGATGTGGGCTCGCATGGTGTCTTGAGCTGCATAATATTTGTGCGACAACGACGGGTATCGTACAACGAAGCTTCTGTATCATGTGCTTCCTGACAGAGTCAGAAGTTGGTGAGTGTACTGGTATTATAAATAGCAGCTTGAGACTGAGTGCACATTATTCTTGCTTATTCAATTAACATTTTAGAGCCAACTATTTTAATATTTATGTAATTAATTAAATCATGTATAGGTCCTACACATATGTTGTTTTGTTCATGTTATTGTGAGTTAATTTCAAAAGGTGACTGAATTTCTTTAATATTTTCATGTTGACAGCCAGTGAAAGCAAATAATTTACAAGTGAAAGTTGTTCCGAAAGTACAATTATTGATGTGACATTTGATACAGTTTCTAGTGGACATGAATTACAGTATCAATATGTAGATTTTCTTGTCTATGAGTTTGTACAGCATTTAACTATTGTGTTTACTGCAAATTAAAGAATTCCTAATTGAAAATCTTTTTTTTTCAAGTTCATGTTCTTCTAATATTGTGCATCATTTCCCTTATTTTCTTTTTCTCATTCATTTCCCTTGTTCATGTTGGACTGAAGTAATTTTAAACACACTGGCTTTTCTGGATTTAAGTTAACTAAAACCTATTGTTTTTTTTATTTTTAAAGCCATGTTTTTCTTTAACTTTTAAATAAATTAATTTGTTGTGAATCAAATTACATTGGCTACTGTAGTATTATCTTTATTAGTCTTAGACTGAAGTATAGATATTTATTTGAATTTCTAAGAGTTCATTTTTGTTAAATTGACAATAATTTCTTAAACACATAATATTGCAGTATAGATATTTGTTTCAATTTTTAATCAAAAGTAAGAGTTCATTTTTGTAAAATTAACAATAATTTCTTAAACAGCATGTTTATTTATTTACTTATTTTTATTTTTTATTTTTTTGTGTACCCTTCATTTCAAGTAAAATGATAGTTGTTACCTGGTACAGCAATGGTTTCCCTGATTTTTGTAATGGTGTACTAGTATGGATAGTGATTAATAATTAGGGACTTTGCAGTTCCTTTTCAGTTGATACAATGTATGGTCTGGGTAATTTGGTTTCATATCCTCAGCCATTTTTTTCTGTATAGATAAAATAATGAGCACACAATTTCATCTAATTTTTTCAGAAAAAATTTCAATTTTTGTGATATCTGATTGTAATTTTTTCAGCTTTTAAAATATCAGCATTGTAAGATTTTATTGACAGGTTTTCTATGCTGTGCATTTCATGTTTTTTTAATAATGCTTATTTAAAATAATAACTTAATTCTTGTTAATTCAATAATGTTTAAATCTTTTGTTCCAGTAAATTTTATTTTTGTGAATTAAAATGTTGTCATTGTATAGACCTATTATTCGTTACATTTTAACGACCCAAGTGACATTCCACGCCTACAAAAAGTAGTTCCGAGCAGTGGGCGGGACTAGAAAATCCATGCACGTGACACAGTAGCATGATATTCGTTAATGTGGGCGGAGGGACATGATATTACAGAAAGTAAGAGGGGCTAATTTGTGTACTCGGTCTGACAGTGGTATAATAACGCTTAAAAATATTGGGTCAGCACCTTCAACGTAATTGTTCACTAGTGGCATAATAAAATACACATCAACGAATATTCATCCGGCTGGGTTAGTGGTTAACTTGACACAGTCTGATATGGGGGTCGTAGGTTCGAGCCCTGGAAGCGGCAATGTTTACTTATAATATAATGGGTTTGGTTGGTCCAGATTAGGTATAACATTTAAAATACTCAATGTTTTAATAGCTCAGATGTAGAAAGAAGAAACGCTCAAATGATGCTAGGTGTTAACAAATGGCGGGCAACACGTTGTGGTTTGGAACACTGAATTGTTTGTGTGCTCTATTTGATCATTAAAATGAGGTTTTTATTAGTTCATATGATTATCGTGGTTTATGGAACAAATGTGAGCAATAAGAAGAGCAGTAGCGGTAGCAGCAGCAAAATTTGCAGTGGTGGGGCTAGCAGGAGTAGTAGTTGTTGTAATAGTTAGTAGTAGTAGAAGTAGTAGCAGTAGTAGCAGCAGTAATAGTAGTAGTAGTAGTAGTAGTAGTAGTAGTAGTAGTAGTAGTAGTAGTAGTAGTAGTAGTAGTAGTAGTAGTAGTAGTAGTAGTAGTAGTAGTATTTGCTGTAGTAGACGAAGAAGTAATAGGTAGTGGTAGTAGGTAGTGGTAGGAGTATTAGTAGTAGGAGTAGAGTAGTAGTAGTAGGTAGTGGTAGGAGTGGTAGTAGTAGTAGTCGTAGTAGTAGTAGTAGTAGGTAGTAGTCGTAAGAGTAGTAGTAGTAGTAGTAGTAGTAGTAGTAGTAGTAGTAGTAGTAGTAGTAATAGTAATAGTAGTAGTAGTAGTAGTAGTAGGTAGTAGTCGTAGTAGTAGTCGCAGTAGTAGTAGTAGTAATAGGTAGTAGTAGTAGTAGTAGCAGTAGTAGTACTAGTAGTAGTAGTAGTAGTAGTAGTAGTAGTAGTAGTAGTTGTAGCAGTAGTAGTATTAGTAGTAGTAGTAGTAGTAGTAGTAGTAGTAGTTGTTGTTGTTATAGTAGTAGTAGTAGTAGTAGTAGTAGTTGATGTTGTTGTTGTTGCTGTTGTTGTTGTTTTAGACGAAGAAGTAATAGGCTGTCGTAATGGTAGTAGTAGTAGGTAGTGGTCGAAGTAGTAGTAGTAGTAGTAATAGTAGTAGCTAGTAGCAGTAGTAGTAGTAGTAGTAGTAGTAGTAGTAGTAGTAGTAGTAGAAGTAGTAGTAGTAGTAATAGTAGTAGTTGTAGTAGTAGTAGTAGTAGTAGCAGTAGTAGTAGTAGCAGAAGTAGTCGTAGGAGTAGTAGTTGTAATAGTAGTAGGTAGTTGTAGTAGAAGTAGTAGTAGTAGTTGTTGTTGTAGTAGTAGTTGTAGTAGTAGTAGTTGTTGTAGTAGTAGTAGTAGTAGTAGTAGTGGTAGTAGTAGTAGTAGTAGTTGTTGTTGTTGTTGTAGTAGTAGTTGTAGTAGTAGTAGTAGTTGTAGTAGTAGTAGTAGTAGTAGTAGTTGTTGTTGTAGTAGTGAATTACCCTGCCTCTTTACCGATGTAGTGTTTTTCCTTAGTTGTATTGGACCAAGAAAACTAACAGACAATGTATTGTGATTATAAGTTCAACCCACAAGGCATTGAAGCTGGTCCTCTTGGTCCAAACTATCAGGAGACATCCAAAGTAATCCGTTTGCACTTTAAACGATTTATTTAATGGACACGAATTGTCTCCCTTTTGTTTCCAATAATTTTGCGGCGGAAGTCTGCTTTCTCCTAATGTAACTGCAATTGATCATTAAGACCATTTTAAAAAGTTGTTTTACCTGTATAAGTAAAGTTTTTGTTTAGTATCGTGTCACCCCTCGCGATTAAGGGCCAGCCAGTTTTGACTTATGAGACACCTTTACTGATGAACATCTTTACTCCCGATTCCTATCCTATATACCGGGCGCTTGGCAGGAAGGCAATCGGTTCCCCTTGATTTAACTAGCTGCTGGGTAGGCAACCGGCCATATCAGAAGTCGCCCTGTGTAGGACTCGAACCTTCGACCACCCGCTCCGTAGGTGAACGCCCTAACCATTAGGCCACGGAGACGTTATAAAGTATTAATATCCATTATCACACTTCGGTATTTTAGTATTTAATTTGTTTATGTAGGAAGTGATCAGCGTTCTGCTTTCCGCCATTTTGTTTCGATTGACGTATTGTGGCCGATTTGAGGCCAACATTTTTACGTTTGTCCGCGGCCAGTATTCGATTCTTGGTTGGCCGGTTTGTGTTCGATCGGCCCAAAACCGAACGTCCGGCCAAGATTCGATCATTCGATGGTCAGTCTAAAATTCGTTTTTGCGGAGATTGCAGCAACATTAGCCTGCTCCCGAATAATGTAAACTTATGGACCCTATTTAAATATAATCCAATAATCCAATTTTGAATGTGAATAACACGTATAGAGAACACTTTAAAGTTAAAGTAAATCCTTTTGAAGACACTTTCATGGTGCTTATTCTTCAGATGACATTTAAACGCAATTCGGTTATCTTTCAAAAAGTCTGCGTAAAACACACGTGCATTCATTTAAATCCAGCGACTGTGTAAACTTCGCATATGTCTACGTCGTTACGCATATGCAGATGCTATTTTTAAACTCGGAGGAGAACTTCGGAATACTGAACGCACACTTTCACTTTTATGTTCTATATTCCGAAATGACAATTTAATTAAACTAAGGAACTGAATATCATTGAACGTGTACCTTGGTTTAACGTTTTAAAACCTTAAATAAAATATAGAAAGCTGAATTATGTGTTGACTATGGATATAGACCTCTAGGTTCTACTGTATATCATAGACCGTTGTACCGTAAACACGCTACCATACCGAGTAACATGATAATGCCTAGAGTTAGGCCCCAACAGTAGTATTAGTATTAGTAGAAATAGTAGAAGTAGTAGTAGTAGTAGTAGTATTAGTATTAGTAGAAATAGTAGAAGTAGTAGTAGTAGTAGTAGAAGTAGTAGTAGTAGTGGTAGTAGTAGTAGTAGTAGTAGTAGTAGTAGTAGTAGTAGTATTAGTAGTAGTAGTAGTAGTAGTAGTAGTAGTAGTAGTAGTAGTAGTAGTAGTAGTAGTAGTAGTAGTAGTAGTAGTAGCAGTATTAAAATTAGAAGTAGTAGTAGTGAAGTAGTTGTATTAGTAGTAGTAGCAGTAGCAATTGCAGCAGCAGCAGTCGTAGTATTAGCAGACATATCTTTCGTCATTGTGCGTTGTTAAAATTCTAAAAAAATGCATAAATGACGATGTTTCAGTTTTCATAATCAGTTAATCAGTAGGACACAAAATCACACATTGACCACTTTATGTTGTATTCCGTCGAGTTGGAAAGGCAATCAAAATAAATTAGGATTGTTATTGACGTTTTGGGAGATCATTTCATTGTATATACATATACCGCCGTTTTTACTCGTTCTGGCTTGTTAACTTGATTGTTTGTTCAGTTGTTACTGAATTATTTATCCCTTATATCGATCGCAGAATTTCAAACTGCCAACATCAACAATACTTTTATTAAAGAACATTGTTATAAAATGAAAAGTTAATGGAAGTGTACATGTACATAGTGGTTTAAAACAAAAATGTGCTAGGAAATATTTTATTTTCTTCGCATTTGAACATTGCACAAAATATTAGCGTACATTTCATAAATGTCCAATGCAAACATAAACGATATAACCACTGTATTTAAGGTATTGTATGTAAATCCTCTTCAACTGCCGAGATTATCCCTGATAACGTGTCGGAGTATTAAGATAATTAAATCTTATCGGATTAATAAGACTGACTAAGTGGAGGCGGCTGAACACTCCGATAACGTGTATTCGTTCTGAAACTTAGCTCAACCTTTATATTTAAATAAATTTAAATTGGGATCCCACTCACAATAAAAGATATTGACGTGTCCTTTGAGGACGTGGCGTAGATTGGCCTTGGAAAACAACTGCATGTTTCTGAATACTTTAGAGGTAAAGTATGTGTGCTTTAAAACTGTATTCAATATTAATACATTGAAACACATCATTTACGACGTTCCTGAATACTTAACAGGTAAAGTATGTGTGCTTTAAAACTGTATTCGATATTAATACATTGAAACACATAATTTACGACGTTCCTGAATACTTAACAGGTAAAGTATGTGTGCTTTAAACCTGTATTCTATATTAATACAATAAAACAAATAATTTAAGAGGTCATCATGCTTGTTTTTGAGTAAACTTAGACAGTTAATATTGACCTATGTGATTTGTTTTTTCTGTAAACAATAGAGTGAAGTGTCATTTATTATTACAATAGCATGGAACAACACAATTAAATCAATAGATCTGATTCTGCATGTAGCAGACACTATTTGTCAACACACTAGTCATTAAAGCCACAACCTAGTGAGTATATTTTCGAAATGCGTTGAACCAAGATGGCTTTTCTCAGGTTTTTCCAACTTTCGTTTTCAGTGAGTTATCAATCTTCAATAAATATTGAGACACAAGACACACTACTATTATTACAACAAAAACTACTGACTATCTTTGATTATTTTAGTATTTCAGTAAATGCAGTTGAAAATAACAGTGTACATAATATCACAGCAGTCACGTCACATACACATACCTCATGCTAAACATGTTCACTAGCAAACGCTTCCTTTGTAAGCACATACGCGAGGGTAAAAAGTCAAAATATATTTCAGAAAATGGTAAATACAAATAATCGTAAAATAGAAGTTCTTCATCAAGCGAACGTGAGCTCGTTCAAAGGTGCAAATACACTGCATTGTGTTTACCTGTTTACAGAAGTATCAATTTTATTATAATTTGCGTCTACCCGAAATCGGTAATGTACGGATTTGAAAAATCTAACGTGGGTAGTTAACCATTAAGAAAGTAGTTAGTTGCCCTAAAAACGTTACGCGAACAAAAACAGTTCAGTTTTTCCCAGTGTGTGCATAATGCTGCACCCATCCGCAAAGTTATGCGCAGAAAAACAGCAGAAGCACTGTGTATATGGTCACCGTATACAGATGAAATAAAACTACGTTACTTTTATAATGAATGGATGGGCACCGCATACTTACGGACAAAACAACATAGTGCAGTGCAAGAAACTGTTATTTTCTCCGGGTTTTCATCATTATATGACAATAATTTTAGTTCTACGGAACACAGTGGATATCGCTACTAAATATTCTTACAACATATTTTCCAGAAATTCGTCCCTCGTCATGGACGAAGTGAAAAAGTGTCCATGTTTTTTATTCATGAAGTGAATTTTGAGATAAATATTCAGATTTCTTATCAATTTTGGTTATAATTCGTATGATAGAAGCTCATTTAAGTTTCTGTGATCTTATCACTGTGTTCTTGATGAATAAATACGTTTAGAACTGTAAACTTTATATTGAAACTTAAGATTTAATTGCGAATTATGCATATCATTCAATACAGGTACTTGTTTTTGACCGAGATCTTCACCATGCTAGCACTATTTTACTAAAATCGAACGTTTATGTGTGGTTTAAATCATATTTTGTTCCGTGAACTTGTGGTTTTATCATAGAGTATATGGATTGTTAAACATTTGAATTTAAATACACGTATATCGAGCCTGTTTAACGCCGAAGTATACTGCGTATTCCAATTTTATTTCAGCAGTATGCGGTGACCGTATGCACCGTGAGTAGATCTATTTACTATTTTAGTGTGAATATATCAGCCTTAGTACCCCAGTGGATATTGGCAACAACGTGGGTAAATAATTGTTGCATACTTTCCATCGTCATAATCATAATTAACAGTTCTTTAGCAAAACGGTGTTGATCAGAATCTGGCTGATAATTCAAGTTGTCGTGTACTTATCTTCTGCTTTAAAATGATAACTTATGTTTTTCCGAACAAATATCCAAATTTTTATATTCTTTTGGTCATCGGGTTTGCATTATGTAAAAACCCTTTCAACTTTACCTTTTACATGTTGTGTTATTCAACAAGACTAAAATTAGTGTTAAGCTTGATTTACTGTTATGTTGTACAGAAAAGATGTCCCCAAAAGTACATGTGCGGCAACTAACTGCCACCGGAGCTTTAGTCTTAATATGTGAGTATTGCGTGATTCTTCACTTTCATTTCAAAAATCAAACATGGACCTGTTTTCAGCTATTTCACTGTATCCACAGTGTGTGTTTATGCGATAATTACAATGAAAACGCCCAAGTAAAGAATTGAGAAGTTCTCGTAGAAATATGCATTGTCCATACTTCGTCCAATACCATATATGTCTTTTGTGAGATTAAAATACATGTATGTAGATGCTTTTTTCAGTAAACTGCCAATTAGCGTGTGGTATAAATATCACGTTAGCAACAACCAATAATAACTCATTCGAACAGAAGGAGCCCATTGAATGTACAACCGAAGGTCATGGTATAGTTTTCAAGTTTACATCCCACAAGTCCGCCGATACCGTCAGACTAGCGGAATGCCAATTCGGTTCCGGCGGTTATTATCAACTAATGGACGAGAGATTTAAAGGCACGTACAGTGTGACACAAACACATTTGACGTGCATACTGACAATACTAAATCACACGGAAGATCTGTGTGGAACATACACCTGTTCAGTGATGTATGCGGAATCAGAATATATCAGCCACAATATTTCTTGCAACGGTAAGTACTCGTTGTAATGAAATTTAATTAAGTGCAATGTTAGTAGCTTGTTCGTGTTTGTTGTTGTTGTTTTGTTTTTATTTAGAAACTCCCAGTTGGAGTATCTCCACTCATGGGAAGACTAGAACATTCTTGGAAATTATGTTGTAAGATGGTTTAGTTTCAGTAATTTACATTTTAAAATAAGAATACTCCAGCATATACTGTTTTTAGGTAAAAACGCACTTTGCAATTTAGGAGAGCTATTTTCGTCGATTTAACATGTAGTTCGCTCAATACCATATCTTATATCTGTTTGATCTTGTAACCATGTCATAGGAAACATGACGATAAATGGTGTAATTGTAGCGTACTCTATAACTTGAAAAAAAAACTGAACTACTTCTATAAATCGTCATTATCATTTTATTTAAAGAACGTACTACACCTATTTCAAACATTTTTATGACTGTTTATTTGCGTCGAATGTATTAAAAGTATACTAGTAGTACAGAATGTGAATGTATTACAGATATAGCATCCGATGCGAAGAATATCCCGGTGCAAAACAACAGTGGCAAAATCTGGATAATAGTTGGCTCAGTACTGAGTGTCTGTGCCTTTATAGGAGTTTGTATCGTGGCAGTGGTGAAATATCGCGAAGGAAGGCTGACAGCCAAACACACAGGTAACTTTATATATTTGTATACAGTGTATGTATAAACCTGACCAAACATTTACCTGTGCCTTTTTTCAGATAGTAATAATACCGACAAACAAAATGTATTTCTAGGATGTTCAAGAATTAAGTCCTTTTGTATATTTCAAATGAAAGGATTAAAAAAAACTATATGTTTTTATTGCATTTTTACTTTCCAATCAATAGAAGAATCTGTAGTAAATTGCAAAAGCCATTTAACGTTGATTTGAATTATATGCTTTTCAATCAATGAAAGACCAATACAAAATATACGTGTTGAATGATAAACATTTACCAAAAAAAATAAAACAAGCCAAAGGTGTAAGACCCTGTAAAATAAAAAAATACATCGAAAAGAAATTAAATCGCCCCTATTGTAGGAAGTGAAAGCATGTTTGTCAATAATATCTATGCATGTAAATGCAATGCCATATTACATGTATGAATACATTAAACTAAATATTAAAATACACATATTACATTATCGCCTGAAATTTTAAAGTAAATGTTGTTTGTTGTTGCAATACAAACATTATATATGAAATTTCATAGTATATAATCTATAATGACTAGTATAACATGTTTATGTCAATTCCAACATAGTTTGCATCGGATGGTTGAATTTACATAACGAATTGTCTTCGCGACATGATTACTTAATTTAAAACTGCTTTTAGATCTAACAGTATTTCTTTTTTCTTTGTTCTTTTACAGAAATAAATACATCACAAGAAGGTAGACTATTGCTTAAACAGGTGCATAATTTATATAAGTATACGCATACATGTATGTATAGAGTGTTTCTCATTAAAAATAAAATATTGTGTGTAGTTAAATTCCGTATGAATTTACTGAACACATTTCATTTAGTAACCGTATGTTTCGTTATTTTAACTGGCAATCTAATTGTTAATACAGATTTTACAGAAATTGTATATTGTTTCATGTATTCACGCTGAGGACAGCGCGCTCATCTATTCGAAGTATTTGAGTCGGTACATATTTTGAAAAGTGGAAGGGGCATTAATTTATTGAAAACAATGTTATGGCAATTATTTCACCAACTGACTCCAAGTTTCAAGTGAATACTTCATGTAGTCTAAAAGTTAAGATTTCGAAACAAAGAATCAATGTGAAAAGTGGGCATACTTCAGTCAAAATACACAATAAAATAGTTACTGAATTGCTGCACCTGATGCTGGAGATTATAACAAAGCTATGTTCCAAGTTTCAAGTGAATATTTTATATAGTTTAAAAATTACAAGACTGAATAAAAATATAACACTGAAAATCTCTGTAAACAAGGGGCATAACTCTTTCAAAATACAAAACAAAAACAGGGTTATGTGTAGTGTAGCACTGGATGCTGTAGTTGATGAACAACTTGTATTCCAAGTTTCAAGTGAATAACTCATCAAGTTTTAAAGTTATAAAACTTTTAAATATAAACTTTAACCAGAAAATCTATGCAAAAAGGTGGCAGGCGTCTGTTAAAATAAAAAACAGGGCTATGGGGAATGTTGCACTTGATTCTTTATTTCAATTAAATAAGTAGAGCACTTGAATAGTTTTAAATTTTAAAGATTTTTGAATATAAACTTTAACCAGAGAATGTAGTTAAAAAGGGGGCATTACTCTATCAAAATACAAAATATAGTTACGGAAAATGGTGCACCTGATGCAGGAGTGAATGACAAAGGTATATTCTAAGTTTTGAGTGAATAGCTTAGGCAGTTTTAAAGTAGTTTTAAATAAATAACGTATCGAGTTTTGAAGTGACAATACTTTTAAATATAAACTTTACCTAGAAAATCTATGTTAACATGGGCGTAACTCAAAATACAAAACACAGTTGTGGGGAATGTTGCACTTGATGTTGTAGATGAAGACAAAGGTTTATTATGAATTTCAAGTGAATAACTTATGTAGTTTTTAAGTTACTTTTGAATATTAACTTTAACCAATATCAGATGCGGACGCCGACGCCGGAAAAGGTCACCTATTATCGAAAAGTCGAGCCAAAATGCATTAATTAGCATCAAATGTATGGCGTATGTTAACTTTTAGGCTAATTTAAGAGGTCCCAGATATAAAAATGCAAAGGTATTTTATCAGGTTCGATTTATACTACTATCAAATGATATTCGTAGTTTAAATTGCATACTGAGTGATGACCTATTAAAAAAAAACCTGAAAGTTCTAAAGTCTGTAAAGTCTTATTGTTTTTGACGCCCATTTTAATGAACTGAAAAGCCAAACACCTGCAATGTAGGCTATGTTTGGCAGGGAGCAGAACTCCATATGAGCGATGAAGCTGACACGCAACGTTCATGTGATGTACACGACGTTGATGTCAATAAGCTCAGCACTGTGTCTAATACTTCGGACAGGTCTGGCGAACGACGTCGGGATAAAATGTGTCTAATACTTCGGACAGGTCTGGCGAACGACGTCGGGATAAAATGGTTGTTAATATTAAAGGAGATGTACTTCAAATAACAAATACGAGTAGACCTCAACTATCAGCAAATAATGTAAGTTATACGGAAATTTGTAAACTTATGAGTATATTTATTAATATTTAGCTGGCATAAGAGTTCACAGTTAATATGATTAAACAGTTATCGAACGGAATATAGTATAGTGACCTATCAATTACATAATTCGTTATCTGACTGGAATATAAGTACTTTAAAAATAATGTGGTTGTTTGTCACATTATTTTACTTATTGCAATTTCTTCTAAACAATTATATGATACAAAACCGTTTATATAATATAATACGGATATGCATTATTAAATGTATATCTGTAAGCATAAAGTGAAATTTATAAAGTCACAAGTGGTGTGATGGTAGTATCAAAATTATAGCACACTATAAAAACGAAGTGAATTTATTATATAAAAGGAATATAATGCTAGTGTCGAAACAAGTGTGTTTGTTGTGACAGTTGTATGTACCACATGCTTTAAATGACAAATGTGTATGTTAACACATATTTTAACCAAGAAAATGTAATATCTATGCAGACTACGTCCGTGGCTAAAAAAGGAAACGACGACATAAATCTGATTTTAAAGCGTTTGGAGTCGATACCTGGTAAAACTAGTATTTTGTTATAAATATTTAGTTAATCGTATTCTCACTTATGCCATTGTGTTAAATATGTTCATTTACGTAGTATTTGATTATTGTTCCATATACAACATTATAATATTCTACACGACAAAAAGTTAGAAAACTACATGTTAACTTTTTACAAGACTATTGTGCTGAATTTGTACTATGATATGAATTGTATGGTAAATCATATGCATGACGTTATCGTTGCTTGGAATACAACGAAAACAAAAAGGACGAGATTAAACTTCTTGTTATCGTATTGCGTTCCACGTTTACCAACATAATACAATTTGTGTTCCATTACTATCGGTTATATTGTCGTTATGCTGTACAATATGCATAGGTTCTAATTGTAAAACCATTTTGGTTGCATGTACAGAATGCTGTTAGTGAGTAATCGAATCATTTTATCTTTATTTTGCAGAATACGATAGTTTCAAAGAGCCTATAGGGACATTAATCAAAATTCATACACAAGGTAATTGTTTGTAATTGTATAAATGCATTCATGAACAAAGGAAAAGATAAACGAATTAATAAATACATATATTTATGAAAATTAAAAAAATAATTCCATTTTACATTCGTTAATCTATACAATAAAAAGTTTTGCATTTCGATCTCAAAATCATGCATGTCTATGTACAGCAGCAAGTTTCAGTTAAATTACAAATGTACTTTTTCCAGAAGCGGAAAAGCACCCGGAGTCGTCAATGGGTAACATGGTTTTATTTTCTAATATAAACATCAAAACTATTTTGCTCAGCATGTGCATTAGCGTGAAGATAGACATACTTGGTTAAGTAATTAATATGTTTCCTGGCTTTGTAACAAGTGGTTTAGGTAGACTACACGGGTTCTGATTTGAGATTCTCACACAATAATCGTAATCGTAATCGTCATTCTTGTCAAACAAACTGTCTGGTAAATGTTTAAATCCGATGCATCAAAGTACACGTTTTGGAGACAATTATTTATTTATCATGTAAACGCATAATTTATGTGACATAAATATATATATATATATATATATATATATATATATATATATATATATATATATATATATATATATATATATATATATATATATATATATATATATATATATATATATATATATATATATAAATGACACTGCTTGCAGACATGTAATTGATTATTCTAGAAATAATGTCACTATCCACACCATGGGCTCTATTACACGTTTTTAATGTACTGACCTGCAGTTTTGTTTACACATATACTTATCGATAATTCTCAAATCATATGAAACGTCGTAATTTTCCTGATCGCCTAATTGTTGTGAAGCATATTTTATTTGATTTCTATATATAATCGTTGTGCAGTAATAACAAAAAATTAGAAATATTATTTATTTGAATACATATAGGTAAAGAACGATTATAAATTACGTTATAGTGCATGTTTTTCTTTGCACTCATATTCTTATTACAGAAACGTCTATGGGTACGAGGCTGTTTCTCGAAGGTAAACACAATATTCATTCTTCTTTTATAGATAGTTTTTCAAGAACGAAAACGGAATTGAGTTGAAAAGGGTCATTCGCTCAAATTCATTAAATTGATGCATATAGGTATTTATCTTGTTGCGGCAATTACTTTAATTGGCACTCATTAAAATTGACAGCTGTTGTTTATCTACTAATTTATAGTATTTGACGGTTAATCATTTTTTCCCATTTTCAAATATTTCTATTTCAGATCTTGAAAAGTATTTCAAGCATGGCGAACCTCTAGCGGGAAGAAATGGTATTTATTATTTATTTCTTAAACCGATGTTTATAAAACAACGATGTTTATTTGCTTAAATGTAACATAATGAACGGTGTGCATATTGAAACGGGTGATCAAAACTTATATACATAAAATTTCGATAGCATTAATGATACACTTGTATTTTACATATACGAAACCAATACGTATTGTAAAGGTGTGAATTTTCTTCTAGCCTCAGCATTGGTAAGCATGCTGCTTTCTTGTATATATCCTTGCATTTGATCATTGTTCCATAATCACAAAATACTTGTCTGTATTCAGATCCCTTTCGCACGTAATAAATAGTTGTTCGTTAAATAGTCGTTTTCCTGAAAATATCTTACATTGAAAACTTTTGAATCCAATTATATAAAAGCACATTAATTATGAAAGGTCTAAATGTTTCTCCTGACATGAACTTATAGAGGTTTAGTACACGTATTAAGTAAAACGTTTTTTTAATCAAATATAGTCTGTCCAAATAGCTATGTATAGGGTTGTTCTTGTATATCTCACCTCCTACATAAATGACTCGATCCGACTGAATGAAGATGAACAGCGTGAGCATGTCCGTAAGTATAAACATGAATCACATACATTGCAGCATTTACTCATTATATACGATTATTAGTTGTTATAAGAAAATAACTCATACATATACTCATACATATACTGACGCAACCACACCTTATAGGAGAATGTTGATGTTTTTCACTCCCCGACTCGTTAAACGTCAGAAATTGTATATGTGTACATGCCTTATCTACACCACATAGTACTTTGACTACAAGATATGAATGTTTTTTCTTTCTAATGTTACTTTTATTGATAACAATCTAACTTGATGCTTTCACAGATGGTCATAAACATCTTCCTTCATATCAACAGGTAAATGTTCATACTAGCAGTTTGACTTTCACTCGAAATTAACCTACTTTTCATTTACAATACAAAATAACGTGCTATTTGTATGTAAATAAATATCTACATTAACTACTGCCCAAAACATTTAGCTCGTAAAATAAAATATTTAGTATATAATATATACTTAATAAATTATATTAATATTTAATATATATTTGATTTCAATCCTCATAAATAATGTTACTATGGATTAAAGGGGAATGCAACCAATAAACCTGTTATGGAAGATCAAACTATACGGCAAGAAGAATGGGTAAGTCGAGATAATGAAACAAAACGAGAGCTTTGATTTGTACTGATCACCAATAAAACAGTGATATATTCATACCTGACGGTGGTCGCAAAGGCGGTATTGTATAACTCAAACCGGACACAGCAAGACTTTCATTGTTTTTCTGTAATGTTTTAAGCGTTTACGATTATATTCCATACGCATAATATAGATGCGAAGCTTATTTGGAAACGGTAATATGACTAATTAGATATTTATTCCAATAATGATTTTACATTATTTTAATAATAAATGTTTCTATTGATGAAAAAAACACACACATTTATTTCATTTATCTTTCAGAATATAAATGAACAATGCCAAGAAGGCTATGTCCGTAAGTAGGGTTATCGTTTGTGCTGTAAATGTTAACTGCTCGATTAGGCTATTGATTCAGGTTCTGATTGTTCCACTTATATCAGTATTATATTAATATGCATACGGTCAACCAATGTGTAAAAACAATCATAATCATTGACATTAAATATCACATCAATACACTCCTTATATTTTTGAACTTTAATAAAAAATATACCGTTTAAAAAATGCACTTCTTTAGCGGGAGTATGTTTTTAAATTATGATTAAGGTTTCCACTTGTTCTTCAAAAAGTACATCATACAGTGTTTCGTTTTATTCTTGTATAAACTGAATATGAGATTTCTAATTTACCGTCGGTGAAAATATACAAATGAATGATGGATTACAAATGATGTGATTATTTCAGATTTGCCTTATAAGATCTCTGATTACCTGAACTGGTCACTTATGCTTACAATTTTACTGAGCCATTCTTTTATACACGAATGTCTATTAAACGGTCAAGTATTAGATACTGATGTGAAATTCGATGTGTTAGCAGTTACTGGCAATATAACTGTGTTATCAGATTTGTGTATGTCTGGAGAAGTGCGAGGTTGAATGGCTTTATTATTAATTCAATGATTTTTGTTCAGGAAAGACACAAGACAGGCTGAAACAGCTGGGATTGCCTAAAATGCTGCCAAGAAGACATGGGTCGGAAAAAATAAGTCATTGATAACCCGCTAAAAAGCGTCATGAGCCCTACTATGCGTTGTGCTGAGTGTACGTCGTTGTAGATTAGGAGGCAAATGGCATGAACAATAATAAATGGGACTAAACTTATTTTATTCGATGTAATCACGGAGAAAACATGTACTGCGGTTTAATAGCTTGTATCATATTGTTAGCATGCATAAATGCTTACAGGTACAACCTGTTGTTTTATATGTACACTAAACAATTGTGAATTATAATTAATATGAATGGCATTAATAGCAGTTTGCAATTTACTTTCCTCAATGTCATAATCCTACATATTTAGTATTCTGGTGGAAATAATACATTTAAATAAAGAAAACCAGTGTGTTTGAAACGTATATGGGCCATACAATCTTGAATCCGGCTAGCAAAACCGTCATTAAATGATGAATGTTGCGGTATTTTGTATTCCGTCACCGCCGGGCCAGCCAAACTGGACAATAAGCATACGTGTGTTATTAATTTTATGGATACCATGTTTGTAATATAAGCGCATTTATTTGACCGATTTATTGGTCAAGATAACTGATTGAATCAAATCTCCCACCGAAAACAACATAAATTAAGAATACGAGTAACCCTTTGAATTGGAATTAGATATCAGTATAGTATGAGTATGTCTTAACTTGCCATGATGTTCTCTTCAAATTAAAGTATAATATGTATTTTGTTTCACAGAAACAGATACTCGATCATGCTCAGATATAGGATAATGTGTTGCCTCCAACCTTTGAGCAATTAAATTTTAATTTATTTGAATTTTCATTACCTGTGAATCATTTTCATTAACCGTGGATGATGCTATGCGGCTACTTTTAGTTGCATCTGTATGCGCTGTGATTCGTTCTCGACCTGATGTGAGGCACCGCGCGTCTGTAAATACGCTCTTTTTGCATAGAACCGTATTAAAACAGTAGTCCCAGTATAAGTAATTGTTTATGATGGATTTCGTGTCCCTAATGTTGTTGTTTTATATAATAGGACAATTCATTAAAGCGCTAGTATGATATCGTATTATTTGGTGGTGGACGCTACTCCTGTCGTTTAAAAAACGGAATGAATCCGTATTATATATCAGTATTTGCTGCTGTGTTATTGCTACAAACATCAAGTGGTAAGCAATAACTTGTAATGTTCCGTTTTAAGCTTAGAAGTAGGACGGACGTTTTCTTTACCGGATGTGCACTGAATACGTCCGCCTCGATTTGATTACTATTCCTTGTGTATGTACATTTATCTAAGCCTAAGTTAAAGTTGTTGTTCCGATTAGGTACCCACAGTAATGTGAATATGTTGCTTGTGAACACATTTAAGAAATAGGTTTTGGTTTCCCAGATTTGACAGCGAGCGGTGCTTTCTTAAGTTTGACATTACATAAAAGTAAGTAGCTCAATTGAAAGTCCAGTTTTCTTAACAAAGAGACATATTCATGAATTATCAACTGAAGCAAAATACGTTTTTCTAGCTAGAGGACTATGTAATACAACCTATTAAAAGCAGGTGCCATAAATGTCATACACTATGTTATAATTTTTTTTTTCTAAAACATTTTCCTTATTATTGTATCATGTAATGTTATCCTTGTTTTCGGAGGTTATAGTTTCCTAAACTCCTAGAAATATGTCAATGCAATAAATATAAACCTTATTCTTTGTTACTCATATTATTCCATGTAATAAGGAAATGGTAGAAGTACAAATGATAGGTTACATATATGATGAATGTATATGATGAAATACATATTGTTTATTTAAAATGGGAATACTGATGATGTCCATATGTGGTATTTACAATTTAGAACATGCGAGTGTATTCCTACGGTGTTGATTAACCAGTATATATATGTTTGATTTTTAAGGTACATATAGCATATCATCAAGAAGGGCTGTTCTGAAGAGAAAATTGTTGACCACATCCGTTTTCAATAATCAAGTTAATGTGTGTAATCGATTAGACAATCTTGCTTCTTGTTAAAAAATAAACAAAAACAAGCTGAAATTGTTTTAAAGTTTATAGTATATAGCACAACATTGTTATATCAAATAAATATATTGCTTATTAGGTGCATTAAGTTACTAATTGCCTCGGGCAAGGAAAATGCAGAATAAGGCGTGTGTTTGTATTTGCAAGTCAATTTAAAATGTTTAATTAATATATCTATGGCGATAACAAAATCGTGTGATTTACATATAGTTTTGAAAGGATAAGATCAGATCAGAGCATCAATTATCGAACCCGGATATGCTATATCTACCTATTTTAAATGCACAATGTATATATTGCATTATCATTTAAATGGCCGGAGTATAAATGGTAAACTGATACGTTTCACACAGATTTCAAGCCATGCGCTTACCTTGATTTGTTTGCATAATTGTACAGATATGGCTCTACTAAGCACATTATTATGTAAATAACGCGAATTTAATTATTTAACAACATTATTCTTAAAGCAACAAACAGTGCATATAAATCTGAGATTGCAACGCACATATGATTTACCGATTGCAAGGTTGCAAGAAGGGCGTTATATCAAATAAATGACTTGATATCTGTGTGAAACGTCTCATTTTACAATTTATACCTATCCATTATAAATTATAATATGTTTATTGTGTTCATTTTTATGACATGCTATGTTTGAACAATTGTGATAAACGTTTATGTGTATTATTCTTAATTATACGCTTTATTGTCAGCAGCTGGAGAAACGTTGTCGTGAATATTGAATATAAACAGCGTCTGAGCTATAATGTATCCGGCCATTTACCAGTACATGAACATGTACATATTAGTTGCTTGCTGTTAATGTTGTTTGTCTCGAGGCATTATATAAACATACTTTTTGGAATTGTCTATAGTCATTATGAACCTGTTGCGAATAGTTATTAACCTGTTGCAAATCGGTATTAAACTGTCGCGAATCGTTATTTAACTGTGGTGAATCGTTATATGGCGAATTGTTACAAATTCTTCACAGGGCATATAAATAAAAAACAAGCCTGGTCAAATATTTTTTGCAAAAACACAAGGGAAGTAATTAAAATTTCGATATATTCTGTCCAAAACATCTGTACCGCGACTTATTATTGATTTTGTAACTGATGGTTTAACCCTTTTGCTGCCACTATGTTACCTATTGTTCATTTGTATGTATGTATCAATTTTGAAGCATACCACGAAGATTTGTGGACCGTGATGAGGCATCCAAAAATTATACCACAAATGTTGCATGTGCCACCAGCCTGTTCTACATTATGCTACTCCAAGGTCAACTACATCCCCAATAGCTAATATAGATGGATCAGCACACGTACCAAAGAACAGAAATGTATGGCTCACTAGTTTAACCGAAAGCGCGTAGAAACTTACCGAAAGCCACCAGGAATGCACAGAAATTTTTGTTTTTATATTAACAAGTTATTTACGTTTTCAAAATAAATTGCTATCAATATTATATGTAAAATAAATAAAACAATTACATATTGAATGAATTTACAAATACGTATCACGACATTTCGTGGTGTGTAGCATTCAACTACTGTCTGTGTAAACGTGGCCCAAAAAAAGCCTTTCAGATAGTCGTAAAATGTGATGTTTATGCATGCCAAAACGCAGGAAATCTGCAACGACAAGGCTATGGAACATTCAACAACCAATTAACGGACTAAAGCAGGGATTGTGGTGGCCGGTGGAAACAAAGAAAGTCTATAAAGTCCATCGTTACATAAAACAATGTTATCGGTAGAGATTTACAATTGAATCCGAGCATTCTAGTATTGAGCATTGAGAGTGTTTTGCACTGACTTTTAGTTATAAAATTCGCCACATTGAAAAAACCTGTCGCCACTTTCACGATTTGGTGACCGTGGTGATCGACAGTTAAACCCTTAATATGTGACATTTTGTGTTAATCATTTACATAGTAGTATATCGTCCTTTGTGAAATAACTTGCCTGCTTTGTGACTTACAATAACAATACAGTGAACTTTGTAAAGTATGTGGCAATGTTTAGTCTCAAGTGTTTCTCTATATATGTGAGATTGCATTCACTGCTTATGGTAAGCATCCGCATGGCATGTAATTGTATGTTTTTATGTACATATAGTCGAAAAATAACAAGATATGCATGCTTATAGAATAAGTGAATACATACAATTATTAATTGTGATTAGACAAAGAGATACATCATTAAAATTTGGTATTTTATCATATTGTTTTACATTTTAACAAATGTGTTTCATATTGTTTCATATTTTTCATGTAAAAGTTGACTTTTAAGTGATTTCTAATGCATCCTGTTCAAATTGGTATGCCTGATAAAATTATATACCTGGTAGATAAACACATTTCATGTATTGATATTGAAGGGGTTTTTAAGCATTAGATGTATAATATATACACCATATCTGTGTGTCCCTTCAGCTAATTTAAATATCTAAAAACAAAATACCGGTATTCATTTTGTGTTTAAAATAACGAAATATTTTGTATAAGAATAACATATTTTTATATTGAAATTTCCCTGGTTTCTTGGTTATATTCATTAGTTTTATACGCTTTTGTTACATGTTCAACTATTAAAATATGCTGACGATGAAATGATTGTCAACTGTAAATGTTTTAAATGATTAAAACTGTATCTTATCGATAATGTACGTGTTTTGTTTTCCTCTTCCAGGTATGACTTACAGAATATTGCAGTATACCTACCATATAGGATAAAAAAGGATCATATATAGACGCAAACACTGCCCGTATGCAGCCCAAATTGAACCCCTATAGGACCCATATGAAGTAAATATGGGACCCATACGGGCTGCCTAAATGGGGCCCATATGGGTTTTGCAACCGGGAACCATGTGAGTCCTGAGCACAAATGCCAATCATTTCCAAATTAATCTGCTGTTGTATCTAATCAAATTATTTGGATATCATGTGTTTCGCTGAAAACCTAGTTTACAAAAAATAGCGCGTGAAGACGTCGTGAAAATTATTGGAAATTGAGCCTTTAACGATAATTGTGCATCAGTTTAAAAAAGCGGCAAACGCTTGTTTTGTATTGTGATTTGCATTTGTCGCAGTTTTCACGTTGTTCTAATGGGGATGAACAAAAAAAGTCACGTGACCCCAAAAGGCAACGTCAGTAGTTGTTTTTGTGATTAAAACGTCTGCTCAGGGTAAGTATTTTTTCACATTTATCTGTAGTTCGTAGTGTATTAAAATAAAATGTAGCGCAAAAAAAGAATGCATAAAATTGGTGTATACAGTGGTTAATACTTTCTTATAGTTTTCTAGAACACTTCGATACAATTTTCTTTTTGTAGGGGCGAACATCAGTAACACAATGACAAATGATACAATTCAGCCACACAAACGTTTTAATACAGTTGCAAAAGTTGTTCGATTATTTGTTTTACATATTTATATTGAGACATGAACTTAATTTTCACAATTTGTATACAAAAACTGCATTTGAACAATAAAAACGGATTTGGTGAACGTCAGTAGTTAGTTGCAAAAGGGCAAACGTCAGTGGTGCAAACATGTTAACGTTAGTTGTTCGGAAGAAAACGTACATAATGAAGTGTCATATGCATTTGAGCTAACAGAGTCAAAACAAAACTATTTAAGAGTTCAATGAAGTCAATGAATATTGTTAAAATAGGATATATTGTTATGACCTTTGTTACCATGTGCGAAACGGGCCAGAGTGTCGACCACCTAGAACTATAATATATTTATTTTATATACTAGTTATAGATCTGAACAGATTAACGCCAAAACGCAAAAAAGGTCCAGTTAATTGAGGCCAGACACGGGTTTTCATTGCTAAATCATCAATGTACTAATGTATTGACATATTTTATTTGTGCATTTCAGCTATATCTGACGTTTGTGGCTTCTGTGGATATTCTCTGTAGACAATATGGCAATTGCGAATGCACGAAGCATGTCACAACGGCCGTTAGTTTCATGTGAGTGATTTCATAAGCACTTTGCCTAAGCGTCCAGTCACAATTTAGTTTCAAAATTTGATAGAAACAAGTTTAATCTAGATAGTACATTAAAAATAAATTTAAATGTGTTTGTTGCTGTTTATTATAACTGGCATGTGATAATGCATTTTACACACGCACGCCTCCAGTAAATGTTTCATTTGGACATAATATTCATGCGTGTATCCTTTTTTCCTTGGCAGAAATGTGTATATTCTGGTGCAATGTATACCGGCAAACAACACAGCATGTGTCGGAATCGCCAAAAATAGTTAGCAACGAAGTCGGACCTAACCAAGCACAGCCGAGGAGACGATATGCAGGAGATTGTGAATTGCGTGGATGGACTTGACAAATAAAATGCCATTACCGCACAATGGCAACAATAAATAAGCAGTCCCTGTGTAAGCCCTGAAAGTTATATGTCATAACGATACGGCAGAAGTTTGTCGAGCCACTGGTCCAACAAACATTGCGAGTGAATGGTTGTGCAGATAGAAGCAAGCTGTGTCGACTGTTCATTCTTTTCAAAACAGTTATTTGATATTTGCAAATGGATGTCAAGTACTGATTTTTATTTGAGTATTGTCAGGTGATGCAATTGCTCTTTCTTCTAGAATGTTCTATATACATTGATTTAGAAGCAATGTTCAATAAATAATCCGTGATTTCTATTTACATTTTATTTTCAATAAGTCATTAATTATCGATAAATACTATATGTTTTGTATGAGGTTGATACAGCCATTAAATACTCAACTGGACAGTACATTTTGCCCGGACAGATTATGTTGCAGGATGTAAATGTTGTTGTACACTTCAGACATGCATTATAGTATATAACAATCAAAACTATGTGTATGTTTATTCTATATGCAAACTTCAATTTAAAAACAAAATATAATGAATGTATCCGTTGTGTAAGATTGCAAAAAATGGCACAAACGAGTCACACAAATCTGTTTGAAATGCATATTCCCATTGCCTATGACATGCTGGATGATACAGTATTGTGTACATAATGTTACCTAAAATGTATAATCAGACATCCAAAAATCAATTTGTAACACCAGCGAAGCAAGATAAAACTGAATGTTAGTTGCAATTTATTGAAATGGTCAGAATAACGTAACATATATTGATTCACAGGGATCAGTTATGCATATGCTATCGTTTTTTATCATAGCTAGTGTTAATGATCGATGTGCAATATTGTTCAATAACAAGTGTATAACAAATAAAATCCTTAAGATCCTTAAAGAAATTCACACAGATGGTAGCGCAATAGTCATATATATACCAATTTACACCACATATGACCTATTATCTTTCAGGAAAAGCGAAATGAAACATTGTCATTAATGATGTTATCATATTGAAATAAATATATTTATCACTGTTACATTAAGGTTGTATTTCCAGTGTTGTATCACTGTCACTGAACATATCTTTGCAATACATTAGCAGTACAAATTATTAACTCCATGTATCGACTGTCACACAAGTTCGTAGCTATACAGTCACACTGTCCCAGAATTAAGCGAGTAATATCATCGGGTTAAGTTTGTACAACTGCGCGCATGTCTATGCTGTAGAACTCGGACAGTTCGTTTAGGATGGATTCACGCTAAGTGTAGGTGTCATTGTTTGTACAGCCCAGAACGATATGGTAAACTAGGACCTGGTACGGGGGTCCACATTTCTCGCATGTAGATGGAGCTTCCGGAGGGACACTGCACTTAAACTTGGCAATTACACGCATTAACGGAAGGTACTCCGGCCGCTGTCTGGTTATATACCAGATGTTAGCGATGTTAAGATGGTGTACGATTCGAAATATCCGGAAGTCCAGTCATTCTTTGTTGCCACTGTGCCTCCTCCAGATCGTGAATGCGCTGTGAGCAGAGTCGCCTAAACATTGCTTTGGTAGGAAAGCCTCCAGCTGATTCGAATGTTTCAAAGTAGGACGACAGATCGTACTTGTGAAGAATGCGAATTATGTCTGGACGGTAGCCCAATCCACATTCATATCTGCAGGAACTCTTCCATGGAACATCATGAGTTTCCTTTCGAATGGCTTTTCGAATGGTTGATACTAACCCTTGCGTAGGCGTCCATTTCTATTTATTGGCAGACGTATTGCTCCTGTAAAATTACAGTTAATTATCATTAGAATTATTTATTCAATGCAAGCTATCACACTGCAAGTACCTATCCTAATTTGGACCATAATCTTGAATTGTCTACAAAAGATGTTGGACAATTTTATTTCAAGAGATTTTGTAATTCGGTTCAAAATGACCGAATTAGAGAATTATGATAATTAAATAAGTATATGTTATTGAAGTTTATATAATTAAGTTTATATGGTATTGTTAAGCTATACTAAATAATGTAATGTTTATTAACATTTAGTCCAAAAACTCATAAATAAATGTTGAAATAAAAGATTCATTTGGACAGAATTACCTTTAAATATTATAAGACTGGGCGTCTAGATTAACGACATCGAAACGAAACTGCAGATTGTTATGTGTGTCCTCTTATTCCTGTTTAAACTCAAGTTTTTTCTCTTTGTCATTCTGAAAAAAGGCGTTTTTATTTATAACACTTAAATACGCATGAATAATAATCACCAGTGCCAGTTCCATACATATTGAGTAAAATAAAAGACAAGCTACTAACATTGGCATCTTCTCACTACTGACGTTAGAAATCTCTTAATCAACTACTAAAGTTCACCGAGTTTATTTGTCTTGTAGAAAGGCAATTTATGGTCAGTCTCTACTGGAAATAAGTTCGTTTATCAACATAAATATGTAAATTAAATACTCGACAACCTTTATATAAATATTAAAATGTTTATTTGTCGGAAATCGTATTATCCGTCAGTTTGCTACTGACGTTTGCCGCTACAATTAGACATTTATGTCGAAGTATTATAGAAAACTAATATAACCTATTAACGACTGTATACACCGTTAGAAAGCCAATGCCATGCATTTTTTTGCGCTACGTCTTATTTTAATAACACGATGAACAATAGAGATATTTAGAAAACACTTAACCTGAGCGGACGTTTTATCCACAAAAACAGATACTGACGCTGCTTTTGGAGTAACGTGACTTATTTGTGTTCATCCCCAGTGTGTTTAGCGTCTTTGTTAATTCAGCACGACTATTTTAGTACTCAATAGTTTGACAGAAATACAATAAACACTTACCATGACGGTTTGACACTAAACAACTATGACCAAAATTATTGCCGGTTTTGAAATTATGGGGATTCAAATGACGTCACGTCAGTACTCAACAGAGTTTGGTTAAATGTGCGTTTTTAAATCATGTGATAAGCATTCTCGCTTTACTAACACAATTCCTGAACTCGTTTAATAAAATATGGTATAAAATGACAACTCGTGTCAGATCCAATATATAGCGTACACATTTCTTGTAGATATCAATGGTAAGACGTAACTTATAAAACGGCCTACTGCAGACAACCATCATTATCCGACATTCTTTTGTTTGTGCAGAGCGTACTATCTTAATACAAACCGGCAACCATGTTACAGTAGGGGTTGACCTAAATATGTATTAGTGTAAAATGTCCACACAAGGTTTGTGTTCTTACGAGCAACGAATGTTAATTCCAGTTTACACGTTTTGCTTAAGCAGATATGAAAACGCAGGTATTTTTCAAACAATTCTGCTGTTTAAAGACATATCTATGTTCTGTCTTATGTTCCTCGAGGCTCAATTTGCTCAAGAGCCACGTGTTTTTGGCATAAAAGATGTAAAACACGTTCTATTACAACTGTTTTGTACATTTGCTAGCAGAAGGCCCAATTTAGACAGTATGTTTCAGCAGATCTGCTGAGACATGCATGTAAAAGAAGACCGTATTACTGGGCGTTAAGCCCAGTTTACACGGTTTGATATAGCATATATGAAAATGCAGATCTGCTTCAAACAAATCCGCGTTGTATGTATACACCTGGTGACTATGACAGATATGTTAACTGTATCGTGTTCTTCGTGTCTTAATCCACGGAACAGCAATGTGTTTGCGGCATGAGAAATATTGATCATAAAATAATTGCTG
>JAPFQT010000055.1:987500-1055000 GCA_027627225.1 Congeria kusceri
CATGTTTGAGAATACACTTTTTCTTGATTTATGTTCACATTATTTTTTTCCGAAACGCAATTTGCTTTGTTAATAAGAGAGCAAACAACGCATACAATAAACCAATTCCTATAAATGGTGGTACTTTTTATTTGAATTAAAGGCATTGTGTGAAGTTTGCTTGCTAAAAATGAAACAGTACCGTGCTCTTTGTTATGTTGATTTATATAATATATACTCATGTGTACTAATGGCTATGGTCAGGCCAAAAGAAAAAAAAACTGTGTTTCGGGCAAATCAATCTCGACCCTACCTAACTTTTGAGACCGTTGCCCTAAACACACAATTTATTTTGTTTGGCCTTATTACACGACTGCTAGCAAACAACGGACAGTTGTCAGTGGCGAACATGCAACACTAACTAGTAGGCGGGGCATATCATGCACTGATAGCGTTTAACAGTTTGAGTGGCATATTGTAAGTACGTGTACACACCAATTCCCTTTTAATATATGTGCAACATACAATTACATTTTTTATTGTATTTTATTATAAAGTTATGATATATCACACAAAATGTTCGCAAAGGTTTAAACATTCTACTTTGTTTCTGTATTGCAAACAGATGATGATAAGTACACATTTATAAACTAAATGTATCTTACTTTATAAACTATATGCAGTTTATATATCAACAGTAAGCATTTTGTATATAATGTATTTGCATGAGTATAGTGTATGTATCTTAGCATGTATACTGGAGTAAGGTTAATGCGTTTCAGCTACACTTGTTATAACTTGAATATATATGAATCGAGTGTACCTAAACATCACAGAAATCTAAGAAAACAAAGTGCGTCTCGATGTGTCCATGTTATACTCGTATTTAAACCTAATCTTAAAACGTCATTGCATCAAGTCCAGTACATGTTGTTGTAAGGATAATTACAGTTTATCTATATTTAATTATGATATAACTTTCTTTGAAGTTGCCTTTATTCAATTTGAATGAGGTTTTTTTCAGGTAGATAAGTTAATTTTTGGGGGGTATTTTAAGTATGGTGAGTTTTTCCCTCCACCGCAAAAAAACTATCAGCACTTTGACAACACGTTTAGGTATAGGTACATACGTATGGTTATTGTATGTATACATGTGCATTTGATTAAAAATATATTATTTCAAAAATATTGCTGTCCATTTGAATTCGTATTAGGACACAAATGTATTACTAAATATTTAGTGTATTTAGTGTTAATGGTAATGCTTGATAATCATGATTTATGCATGATTATAATGAAAAGCGTTGGTTAAATACTCACTCTATTCTTTGCATTATGCGTTATAAGTTTGTTAAGACGTGATTCTTGATTATCTCATGATACTCGCTAATTTTTGTGTAGACAAAAACAAAATTATCGTTGTTAAACTACCCAATAAACAACGCAAAACAAAGTTCTGATTCTGAGCTGAGCATAGTAAAAATAGTTCCAATTGCAATTGCACAAACATATTTCAAATAATTTTAGAATCCAAATAATTATCGTTGTTTATCGGCCAATAAATTACTCTTTGTCATTCTGATGCATGGCTATTAAACAAGTCGGGCTAACGTAACCGTGGTTTGACTCCTACGCATCAGAACACCAAATCGTTATTGGCCTATAAATAACCATAAATCTTAAATTATTTTAATAAATATGCGTATATATGTATTTTTTCTTTAGTCTGCCTGGTTAACGATTTATGTATTATATTGCAAATTACTGGGACATGTAAACAACTAATTTAATATAAAATGAACTATCAATAACTTAAAACCCTAATACAAGCCTGCCAGTGCTACTATTGATTGGGGTCATCGTGCTCTCAAATACTCGGGTTTCAGACCTATTCTCAACTTCAGCCCGATAACACATATTCCACTGACACCATGCAGGACAACCGGGCACTGGTCTGTTAATGCTATACTAAGCATTCGTCAGGCTGTGACCACAATACCAGTTATAATGGTGCATACGGTCTCAGGTATTCTGAATGCGTTGGTTCAGCTTATCCCTAGCACTGCAAGGGGTCTATAGAACACCTAAATGTTCAAGAAGTTACCTTTTTTCCGCGACGCATACGATACAATAGCAAACTACACACTCTCCGAAACACGAAACGACGCTGCTCAAATACACCAGCAGTCACATGACCCAGTAAATACAGCCTTGTCCGGGTCAACCATTGTTGTAACTAAGAACATAACTTGTTAAACTAGGTAAATTGCAAACTTTCCCAGACTATTGCAATCTAAACATATATTTTCAGTATCAACAATCAGTGTTCATCTATAAAGCCATTTAAATGTATTAAATGCACAATTTTCAGGTTCCACATAACGTTATTCTACCTTCTTAGTGTTTTATTTGAATTTTCCGGACGTTTTAGAAGTAAATAACCCAAAGGCAACACATAATTAAATACATTGCTGTATAACCAAACATGTTCGTTACATAAACATAGACGAATCGATATAGGCACATCGGACGATTTTAGATACAGACGTGTTGCAGCGTGTTCATAAATAGACAAACGCCCCCCCCCCTTTCAAAAAATGGCTTATCACCTCGTTAACAACTTAAATTATATCGCCTATACTTAGGATCTTTATAAAAACAACTACTTCAAATTGATTTGATTTACTGCTCTTGGAGGTATTCAGTTCAGTGATGTATAGAACAAACAACGTTGCTCCTTTAACATGCAATTTAAATTGTGGCACCACAATTTTTAGGGAATCTCAATGGCTGTAGTGTGAACGTGTTCATAACATAAAGTGAAGAATTTGATCGTTTCATTGCGGAATCCTGTATCCGATTATTAAATTTCGCCCTGTCTTTAGCGCGACGATGCGAATGTTGTGTATTTTATAATCTGCATTAGTGATGCAACGGGTATCCGGAATATCCGATCGGATCGAATCCATTTTAAGATTCGCGGTTCCGTCAGCGGCTTTGAATTTCTGATCGGATCCGGATCCAATGCAGTTTCAAGTAATAAACAGTTTCATTACAATTATCCCTATTAGTTTTGTAATTCTTGCCACCAAGTTGTACTTCTTTTCACTTATAAGCACGAATACAAACAAAACAATTATTAGTTGACGTGTATATTTGCCAGTATGGGTGAATAGACAATTTGTCACCATGCTTTGAACTTTTTTAGGATTTTCATATTTGTGGGCAAATTTGGATCCTTTATACAGTTTCTTGATCATAATATACTATGTCAGGATTGTATTTTATCTGGAAATTCTGACAGTTATAAATTGCAATACAAATCTGTTACCAAAACTGTTTGCGCAAAAATATGGTAGCTGCATTTAGTAATGTGGTTTTCGTACTAAGAATTGAGCTCAATAAAGTCGATGATACCAAAAAAATGCATTTACAATGCATAATAATGATTATCAATAAACATACCATGTCAAAATGTGTAAACGTTACACTTGTCAAATTCAATCATGTGCACTTATTAGGCTGAGTGTACAATATACCACCCAGATAGTCATGAAACCGAATATGTATTTGCACATATTTTTGTACACTAACTGAACTGTAGATAAATCACAACTGCACTTTAATGAGCTTATGTTAATGTATTGTACATTTGTCTTGTGAAGACTCAAGTGTAAATTGAACATAAAAAAAAAAAATTTCGCTTCTCTATCAAGGGCACGAAATGTCCCAATTAATGTCGCCAGCAAGTTATATTAGCTATAAAAAAAATAATGAACGGGTTGTTATAGATCATATAACGAGAAGATTAAGAAAGGAGTGGCATTTCCTATATTTAATCATATATTATATTTGTATATAATTACTTGCAAGATCCGATCCGAAGATTCGAATATTTCGAATCATATTTGGATCCGAATACGAATATAAAATATGGAATCGTTGCATCTCTAATCTGCAGAATTCGCACTGAGAAACTTCATACGTACGTGAAAGTTGGAAGATAATTAGCGTCCATCTTTCGGGTGTCAATGAATTGTACACAGCGAATATTATCACCCACATTTGCATCGTCGCATCGTCTGGTACATTATCGCCCAAATCTCGCGTTGTCGCATCTTCAATCTCGGACAACTTGCACTCTATGATAAGACTGTCGCACCGATATTTATTTTTAACCACACACCGCCTGAGATATATTCTAGTAACATTCATCTTAAAACATAATCGTTTGTTATGTTTAAGGGAGTACAAATACGACCATATAATCAATATGGGAGGTCATGTGCCATCATCGCTTGTACTGTTATGTATGAAACAAAACTAATTAATGTAACCTGTGTCAGTACAGGAATTTTATCCTACCAACAATTAATCCGAGGGGCAAAGATACGACAATACGACGGCCTGAGATTAAGGCGATAATTATCGAATTATGCAATTACACGGACAAACGAAATTTGGACGATAATAATCAGCGATATGAAGCTACGTGTACATATACAGGTATACAGTGTATTTCACAGGTTTTGTTTAAAGTTAGTTCCTACTTTGTGGACGGAATTTTATTTGGTAGGTTTATTTTAATATCTCAAATATAGCGAGCATTTATCGACAAGCGTTACGGCTCAAATTACCAGGATTTCTCTATTGGTATTACAATAATGGGAAGTTTATATACCTCTGACATTCTATTTATTGTTACGAATTTAGTACCGCAGTGTACACCCGTTTCAGATAAGATCGAACGTACTATAAATTAAATATGCGTTAACTTTGGAACAGATACTAGCTCAGTTGTTTGATCTGACAAAATTACAAACTGTGTGGTTGCGAAAACAAACCGAATGAAATACACCGAGATTGAATCTGGGAAAGGCACTTCTTTTACTAATGCTGTAAAAGGTTTAGAGGCTTATACGCTCCTCTTCAAAATTGTTTATAGATTTGCAATGACAGATATACAGATACATGTCTAATACGTGGTGGTATAATATACGTGTTTGATTCTGAGGCACTTATACTAAAAACACTCCTTTACAGTTGCTAGACTTATTTTTACAATGTACAATTGTAAATTGTGTTCAATTTATTTATGCGCAGTAGTGAAATATACATTTTCATGCGTATATTGTTTATGATCCCCGTTGACAGTTACATACATGTATATTTTGTACCTAAAAGACAGCGTCTGCAAGTGCGTCCGTGCGTTTGTCTAGACACGTAATAACTTCGACAATTGTTTTACCGAGTTGGTCTTATTGAAACGTGAGTGCATAATAATTTAATAAACATATATCTTGCATGGCAATTCTAAAATTAAAAAAAATCACTAATTTTCAGTACAAAAAAAAACAATGTGAGACTCCAGTTTATTCAGCCGGAGAGGGTTCTTAGCAGCACATTGACCTTTATTTGAGGCAATGGATCAAATACCAATATGACACAGTACAGCATGACAACCATGAAACAAACACAAACACAAATATGAATAAGAATGTGGTCACCACTTTCGAGCGGCCAATGTACAATATTTGGAGTTTAAACCTGTTTTATGGGCGCCACACCTCACACTTAGTCCAAAATAAAAGGCAAATGTACACAATATAAGATATAAAAATGCTCATAAATAATTTTATATTTTCTAAAGAACATATGACAAATAACATAGATGACCCCAGTATCATGTTCTAGGGTGGTATAGTTTAGGTAGTTGGGTAACCATGAGCAAACGCCTTGAGTATAGTAGTGATTTATTCACGGCATAATTTCGGCTATCTTTTTGTCAAACACACTCAATGTTTCTTCTTTATAGATTATCTATAGAAGGATGTCAGTGCCTCTTTACACGATGCTTTTAACTGCAAGTGGGTATATTATATTTCTTATCAATGCATGTGCATTATTTTTACTTATTTATGCAGGTCCGCCAGGTTTCAGTTTAAAGTGTGCATGTATGATCGTACAACATATATAGTGGAGTAACAACATACAGTAATTAACATATATTTCTATTTAAAATGAAATAAAAGTTCACAACAAACATTGCTTCTAAACGCACAATAAGCTAGACTTTAATCACCAAGTAGTTTTCGTCTGTACAAGCGGACACTCAAATACATGTATATACGTTGACTTGACGTTTGGTTTAGGTTACACGACACTAATACACGACGCTAACGTCGACACTTGTACTTGTTGATTTATTTTATATTGAAGTGTTTCCTTCATCATGTTTAATGTGTTTTTTTCTGTTTGCTTTAAAGTTTGTTGTCACTTTCATCTGCTTATGAAACAAATTGATATTAAATATTGTATACAACACACTTTAAGTATTGAATCATTGTGTTTTCAAAGTCTGTAACAAGTTAATCAGCATCTCGTTAAAAGACATAGATGGTATTTCTGATACAGTTGCTTTTATGCTCGACTTTTCGAAGAACAATGTCGATCTATTGTCGTCACCCTGTCGTCTGCGTCAGCGTCTTGGTTAAGTTATTCGGACTAAAACCTTAGCATATTTATTGGCATTTGGTTTGGTAATTATAACATTTCTCAATAACTATCAACAACATTTAATTGAAACTCAAGATGTTGATGGTGCTGAAACCATTCTGCAGACAAGATAAGGTAACTCTTTCAAGAATTTTGTTGGCGTTATTACCCTTTCTTCAACTTACAATTTTATTTGGAGGGGAAATTGCTCAATCCCTATATGATATATTGACTTGAAACTCAATGCATTTGATCACAGTGATGAACTTATTCTGTAGACAAGAGGAGGTAAAACTATATAGGATTTTGCTTGAGTAATTGCCTTGTTTTCAACTGGAATGCCGCTTAAAGTCTAATTTTGCAATATGTATGAGATGTATAGACTTGAAACACAAAATACTTGATCACATTTATGAACCCATTCTGTAGACAAGATGAGGTAATTATATCGAGGAAGTTGGTGGAAATATTGCCCCTTTTCAACTTAAACATGTTTGCTTTAGGGCATTAGTGCTATCAAATATGAAACAGTCGAGCGTCCAGCACCCGTATGCGGTGCTCTTGATTAAAATCGTATAGTGAGAATATATTTATAAAATAAAAGGATCAAACATATTAAATTTCACAAACAGTGGTATTCAGTGGCAACATTGAGTATCGATACATTAAGTTACGGGCGGTTCCTTTAGGTCAGAACCTTTGACCGAAGACTAGGTACAGTAGGTCTAATTATGTATCTACGTATTATTGAACGTTTTATATAACATTACTGCAAATAAAGATTTATTCGAATGTCTGTATAGCAAATTGTAACCCGCAAGAGAAGCACACACTCTTCATTGTCACAACATGTTAAGAATTGAATATGCATGCGCATGCGCATGTAAATGTAATTGTTCGTTTTGCCTTTTCTTCTGGCCTGATTCATATATCAGAAGGAATAAACATCACGGTAGAAAATCCTAGAAATTCGAGTGCTTGAGGATCGGTGTTGCAAATTGGGTGTGAAACCGTAGGTGACGGAGTAGTTTTCTACTTTCAAAACCAGACATCTACTGAATATATAGCGGATTGCCAGTTCACCCACGATGCGTATGCCCAGCTGATGAATAACAGCTTTAGAGACTCATACATTATTGAGCTCAAAAATTCCACTTGTATACTGACACTAAAAAGTATCGACGAAGAACTATCTGGAACGTACACGTGTAAAGAGGTGTACGCCGAAGCAAACTATGTTACCCGCAACGTATCTTGCAAAGGTAACTATAAATAAATATAGAAACCAAATATAAGTGGGTGTTGCTATGTAGGTTCACATTTTACACAAATCATATATTTCACACACGTGTGAATAACAGGATCTAATTTGTCATGTTTGTTCAGTGTGAAAAATGTGATTGGCAAAACACGGGGTATGCTTGCGGATCACGGAAGAATATGATTTTATTGCATATAAAAAAACCGAATGCGATCACAAACTTCACAGAAAATGTGAATAATACGACTGTGATTTGAGAAGAATAATATATCAATTTTCAAACCGGTGAAGTATAATATCCTATTTTTCACAGATGTGAAGCTTAACATTTGTGAAAAATATGGCCCTACATTGATATTGTAGTTGGAATATATATTCTGGACGACTTTGGATACGGAATATGTAGTTGTAGTAGTAGTAGAAATAGTAGTAGTAGGAGTAGTAGTAGTAGTTGTTGTTGTTGTTGGCTTTATTTTTCTGACTTATTTCTTTTTTCTCAGGACGTTTATTAATACACACGCTTAGTTTGCATTGTATATCAATTTAATAGATTTGCATTTGTTTCAGATGAGACAAGTAATCATCCACTGGCTGTGAGTCTTCGCACGGAGATAATTGTAGGATCTCGGTCTTGGGATTTGTTGTTATTGTTTGCATTGCCGTCGGCGTTATTTACATCATGCGGAAAATTACACAGGGTAAGCAATATCATAGTATAATATCCATTTTTAATACATTGTCAAACATACTGCTTATTACCTGAACAAAGTTCAAACATATCAATCATGTTAATTAACATATAAAATCGAACTCGAAAACCGATACTAAAATCACATGACAGATGTGTATAGAAACACAATTCGAAACGGACATTCTTGAATTACTATGCTATGGATGGACTTGACTTTCATATCAGATGTCTACATCGCCAGTTATACATATGTGTTCGGCTAAACTCAGTTTAGTTATTTGTTGTTAAAATCATATTACATATCAGTGTTTGCAAGTCATAAATACATATAAAATGCAAAGTTAGCATTGCTATTATTTTGGATAAACTGCTGCCTTTTGTAGATGAACAACGCCAAGTTAGTGCCGAACAAGGTATCCCATTGATAATTGATGCAACAGCGATATGCGCAACTGATGGTACGACGATGGGTTCTTCTGATAATTCCAATACGCTGAGTGAATGTGAAGGGAATGCGTTGAATGATAACAATTTACCGTGTGTTAAAAGTAAAGCCTGTTCAATCAAATCGGAAATGACACATGCTAAAAACACGGATAATGACAACTTGCACGATGATTGGCCTATGGATAGCTCATACGTTCGAGACATCAAATCAGAGAAAGAAGTAAGCACCAATGATGGAAATCAGCACAACGATTGGCCGGAAGAACATGCATACATTCGCGAAACGACAAATAAGGGCAAAATGCAGGATGGATTTAGTGAAGAAACCACCAATGTAGAAAATAATCACAACGATTGGCCGGAAGAATATTAAAACATTCGCTAAACGGCAAATGAGCATAATATGCAGGATGGATGGAATGAAGAAAGCACGCAGGCAGAAAATCATCAAAACGATTGCCCGAACGAAAGTGCATATTTGCCTGAAATGGCACAGGCTCTAACAACGGTTGCTGCAAATGCCCACAGTAATTACCCCAGTAACAACACTTAATTGTTCCGAAACTGCTCATTAACAACTTATGGAGGACGAAGATATACCGAGTTTTTCAGTGAAACAAATCGCTGATGATACCAACATTATTGATTTACTTAGAGGTTGATGATTAGTTGCTGCTCGCCATTTTGCGATAATCATCCGAAAATGTCCATAATAGGCCCGAACCGTCTTTAATACGTTTGTTTAAATATAAGTAACATTTCTTCGGAAGCGGTTTAACAAAGTTTTCTATGAGACCAATTTGAATGGAATTTTCAACAGATTAATCTTAATGCGTATACACTTATGAGACTCTTTTGTATCTGATGGCATATACGAATTTATTAGGATTTAAACGCAAATCTACTTGTTGTTTTAGCGAAAATCTGCAGTTTGATTAACAACTTAACAGACATACCGTCTCCGTGGCCTATTGGTTAGGGCCTTCGCCTACGGAGCGGCATGTCTAAGGTTCGAGTCCTACACAGGGCGAGTTCTGATATGGCCGGTTGCCTACCCAGCAGCTAGTTAAATCAAGGGGTACCGATTGCCTTCCTACCAAGCGCCCGGCATATAGGATAGGAATCGGGATTAAGGTTTTCATCAGTAAAGGTGTCTCATAAGTCAAAACTGGGTGGCCCTTAATCGCGAGGGGTGACACAATAATAAACAAACACTTTACTTTACTTTTTACTTTTATACCATTCAACCTTATTTCAGATTTTCTTGCTGAACATTTTAATATATAGTTTATGATATTTCTTATAGGACATCGAGATTTTAATCGCAAACTCGAGCCGAAACAAACACAACATGCCAGTCACTTTAATAGTAAAAATCATCTCCCTCGTACATTCGTTACGTCATGTAATATTGATTTATTGATTCTTCGAAAAGCTTGAAATGTTTAGTAGAGAAAAACAAACGTGCAAAAATATACAGTTTATATATAAACTGTTGTTATTTTATAGACTATTTACAGAGTTATTTTTAAACATGTTCTTGTATCATTTTAGAGCATAGACGGTTAGTGAGTTTTCGTTGATTTATTTCTGTATAGATCTAGGGCTAAACTTACGATTTCTGCTCCTCGCATTTTTTTGGAAACTCCTTTGAATTTCCAAATATGTATTTGTACAGCAGATCTCTTGAGATTACTTTTTGAAACGTTAAATCTTCAACGTAGTTTTAAAACTGTGTGAAAATTAATTTCCTTTATTCTGGGGTGGCTGAATAAATAGGAAAGTATTACGATTTTACAACAGATATAGTGACATAAATACAATTAACAAAATTAAGTTAATTATCATACACTGAAAACAATATTTTTCTTTAAAATGGAAATAAAGTTAAGAACAATCATTGCTTTTAAACGCACAATAAGCTAGTTTTTTTATCACCTAATAGTTTTCGTCTGTGCAAGCGGACACTAAATACATGTATCTATACGTTGACTCGACAGGTGGTTTTAGTTACCCTACCCTAATAAACGATGCAAAAATCGACACTAGACTAAGTACGTGTTTATTTATTTCATATCGAATTGTTTCGTTCTCCATGTTTGTGTTTTTATGTTTGCTTTCAAGTTCAATTGTCAATTTCATCTGTGTATTAAAAAAAATTATATGAACGATCGTACATACATACATACAATATCGCGGTGCCTAAACTAATAACTACTGATGAAAAACATCTGATTCAAACAAAATATAAATCTAAAAATTTAACTGTGTAGATGAATTATCTGGATCTCGAAAGGAATATTGGAGTTTGGAAAGATGGAATGGATGGACAGATTATTAAAATCTTTAGAACATTCAAGCTGTAAGTGTTCAGTCTTCATGTTCGTGAAAATGAATTCATCATACTATACGATATACATGGATTTATAGGTAAATGTTTAGCTGCTGCTCGCTATTATGCGATATTCACCAGAAGATGTTACACTTCAGTTGTTTGAGCTTGAATTATCCCTTCTAAATCTAACAGACGATTTAAAAGCGAGTCGATCAGCCTCTCCAGCACAGTTTCACCTGCGCGCCTTCACTCGCCAATTATTCATAACGGCTGAGTTGGTGGCGGCTAAAATCGCATAATTTACGCGAAAAAGCCGCATAATGACCTTGTAGAGCCATCAATTTTGTTACTATATATAGTAACAAACGTATTAATGAGGATTACATTGGGTTTGCAACATTTATTGCATTGGTGCCGACGATAAATAGGATGATCTAAACAATAAACGTAGTCACATGTCCGGAAAACCGAATATAAACAATCGGATTTCACATTGTGCGGTATGGCTATAAATGTTTAATGTTAATTACATCGAATAAAAAATGCTGACACTTGCTTTAGAAATTTTTCCTGCATGTATATAAAGTATGTTTTAAGTTCAAAATTGGCATGTTTACATTAGAAACCAGAATAAGTTGTATGACCAATCGAGTACCCACTATTCTAATTATTATTTATTGTGGTTGTTCTGTGCCTCTGTCGAGTTCCACTATTTGGCCAATAACCCTAAAATGACAGTGTGGTTACAATTCTTAAGTGAGCAATCAACAGCCTAACGGCGTCACACTTTCTGAATCAATAGATGGCAGAAGTAGGCGAGGAGTTATTTGAATGCTAACTTCCGAGTAGGACTGTTATTACATTTAAGGTCGGATTAATTTCTATTTTCTAACATCAAACTATCAAATGACTTAAGCATTCTATCGAACATAATTATTTTTGTCATAAACTTGGAGGATAGTCACGGAACAACAGCATGTATTAAACGTGTTGATTCTTTCGTTATTTATAAAGCGGTAAACATGTTTATTTGGCATTAGATTTGGAGGTTATCGTATGCGCATGTCTATAATGCTAATTAGTAAATTAGACAACAATTGGATCACAGTGTTATCATTGTACGAGTATTGTCACATTATGATAGGTAATTGTTATACCAATAGTCGATGCTACGTTAAGCTAAACAATCAACTCGTAAATATATAACATTGCGTTAACTGCCAAAATAAACTGTAGTCCAAATTGACTGTGTCCGTAAATGCGAACCAGTAACTGGAAATATGATGTTTAACTACACCTGATTAGAATTATACAAATGTATGGATATAATCACGAATATAAACTAGAATAAGGTAAGATCATACTAAAGTCAATTAGTAAGTTGTTTATTTGATTTGTTTAAGACCTCTATATGAAAAGTGTTTGTACATATGGTGGCATACATGTTATAATCATCCTTCAAGGTTAACTTTTGCATTATCTGCATATTAAATAAATAGTTGACAGTAATAAATAACCAACTGCACAATTCGAGGGTTGAGCGTGACACTATTGTATCTGCTTATCATTTCTATATCAGCTACAATAGTGTCACGCTCCACACCCGAATTGCAATTATAATTATTCGTTGCAATTTTATCTTTCAACATCTATAAGCATGGTTTATAATGGTTTGTGCTAATTCGTTTTAAAAGCCATGAAAATTACAGAATTTACTTTAAGAATGTACTTTTTTAATTTCCATCAAATTATTAAAACGTATCCTTCGTGTATGGCTATGTATGTATACATCGACAAGAACTCAAAAGTAAATAAATGCTTAATTATGTTTGTTATCATATAAGTACGTTAAAACATTTGAAATCAGTAACCTGACAAAATTAATTCCAGTTTTTCAAGCTACCCTGATTAAATTGCGTTGGAGTCGCTCTGTGCGTGTGGGTGCAACTTTGTCAATATGCAATATTGATTAAACTGTAATAAATATAGCAAAGTTATTCGTGCGTATGCGTTCGTTTTAACTGTGGAAAACCAATAAAATATCCTAAACAACCTATTGATTCCCATTAACACATCAGTCTGATTTGAAAACCCTAGTTTAATTACTGTTGTATCATCTTACAAAATATACATAGAGAATACTAGGTTAGTGTTGAATACAGATACGTTTATTTAGCGAGGCTTAGAAAACCTAAACCGCGAGCCTTGGCGAGTGGTTTAGGTTTTCGTGCCGAGCAAATACACGTATCTGTATGCAACACTTACCTGGTATTCTACTTATCTCATATTTTTCTGTCTTTATTTTGAAAATAACGAAAAAAAAAATCGCTGAGTAACACGAAAAGCATCAAATGACATAACAAAATTAAACAATATGACGTCATTATGATGCGCGTGTTTTCTGTATTCAACAAGTTTATCCCACCGGGTGTTATTTCGTCAATGCAGGCGTAATGATGAAATAAATATCAAATGATTGCATAAGCAAACTTAAATATATTGCAAATACAAAATGAGCTATCTATATACATATATATATATATATAACATGGCATACATATATGTATGTATGTATATATATATATATATATATATATAATTCGCGAGTGAAGGCGCGCACCACGATATTGTATGTATGTATGTACGATCTTTCATATACACCATAAACATATGTTATTGGTGAAATATGGCAACAACTAGGTTTTATATCGAATTCATATATATATAGTAAAACAGTTATTTCCATTGTGTTAATACTCTAGAATGCAATTAAATTTGCAAGTGGAGATTAAATTACCTGACAGCATAATGAGGAACACACCAGGCAGCTGGATGCTTAACGCTCTGTTAAACTTTGAGTAACATTTTACGATATCATTCAACCTGATTTTATTGATTCTAGCTTTGTTGAATGTCCCATTGCGTACATATCAAAATTAAAGTTTATGACATTTGATAAACTTATTACAAACATTATAGTTGTGTTTTATTTTGAAAGCAAGAAAAATAATAAAGACTACCTAGCGTTTTAAGCGATGTGTATTTATATATGGTTAACTAAACTAATAAATACAATTAAGTATAATTGTATTGTGTTTTATTAAGCTATTGGTCTATTGATGAGCGTTTTATTGTACCAATATGTTTCACTTTATTGTTTTACTAACATTCAATTTTTACTTGCGATCAACATGGATTATTGTGAAGCAGCATTTTGAAAAAGAAAAGATTAACATTATCTGAATATTTCTTTTGGAGAATAAACATTTAATACTGTATCTTGTTTTATCCATGGACTGAACGTTTATTGATGTTTACCAACTGTACATGTCCGGTTCCATTATGTGTATTCATGTGTTCAAGAAATAAACATAGTGTTTACTGGTATTAACAAACATAGGTCTCCGAATAAACATGTCAGTTGAATAAAGTGCATTCGTATACAGCGGTAATAAACCATGCACATTATTAAATGTATATAGAGGAAAAGATATGTAACGGCAATTAATTCGCAATACAATCTATATACTAAGTTGTGTTCGTCCATAAAACGAGTTTCTATTTTAATAAAGAACATTTCATGAAACATTTCTTAGCTGGAACAATAACTAAAAATCTTGTTGGGTTAACTTTTTGAGTTATTTATAAAGTATAACAGTGTGCATTTCTAAAACAAAAGAAAGTACTGTGTAACTTTGGTTTAGATTAAAACAACATACGAATATCGAAGCATTCATTGCCAAAATGCCAATACTGCAACTTCATACAATCAAAGTGAATGTTTAAAATTTCAATCTTACACATTTTGCCTTACATATGTAAGCAAGATAAAAAAAAAAAAATTTACTTGTTTCATTCAATATATATTTATTATTAAAAAAGTACATGCCAAGTATGAAATAGACATCAAATCAGCCTTATAACTAAGTTGTGTTTTTTTCGGTATGCAAACACAAAGTAATTCACGTTTAACATCTTGCTCAAGATTACTGCTCAAACAGTGCCAACAGAACAGTGCCAACATGCCAAGGCTTGATATATGGCCATTGAGAACCGCAAAGGGGCCATTTAATTTGGCTGCAGTAACTGTTCTAATGAAGACTTACGGCACTTGAAAGCAATACACGCAAAAATAGCATCAACTGACTACAACTACTTCTACTGTATTCACCACCGCAATCATTATTTTATCAATGGTTCAAATTCTACTACTTAAACAACAACAACAACAAAAACAACAGCAACAACTACCACAACCACAACAACAACAACAAATACTACTACTACCTCTACCACAACTACCACAACAACTACTGCTACTTCTACTACTACTACTACTACTGTTGTTGTTTATCCGTTCCACATTTTATATTTCCCTGGTCGATAAACACATAGGGTTCGAGGGCAACCCCCTCAACACCGTACAAAATGCATCCAATCATTGTACAGTTTATAATGTATTATGATAACAAGTGATTTCCGGAACATAGCAAAATGAATTTAAAGTATAGAACTTTATAATAATTATTAAGTCACATATCACATAGATCTACAAGGAAGAAAAGTAACACAATATCCCATCCTTTCAAAAAGAAGGAACTACTACTACTACTACTACTAATAATAATAATAATAATAATACTTCTACTACTACTACTACTTCTACTACTACTACTTCTACTACTACTACTATTATTATTTTTTGTATTATTATTATAAAAATAAACGACGAACGGAATATAAAAAGGCCTAAGTGTTTGGAGTTTACAACTCCGGTTGAACTCTTTCTGGATAACGTCACTATAAAGTTCGAATAGTTCAGCGGCCGTAATTCTGATAGAATGATGCATTTTTACATTATAAGTAACTATAGAGTTTGACGTGTAAGGAATCCTCATTCTAGCAAAACTCGTACCGTTAAACGAAGTAGTAAAGCCCATAGTTTTAATATTTCTTCATTAATATTGAAACTGAGAATATTGTGGACCGCATTGCCTGGAGTTCACAATCCTGTTTAAACCAGTTCATAGCTGATTGATATTGTGGTCACAGTGCATAAATTTTGTTTTCAGATTGCGTCCAGTATTTAAAATAGAGACCATTGCCGGTATTCAAAAAGATCATTAGGGAAATCTTAATTTAAGTTGAATTTAAGTGAGATTTTTTATCAAAATTAAAATGTGAAATAAAAATTACTTTGGTTTACAAACTGAAAAAAAAAAAAAAAAACAGCTAAACAATGGTCGTATTTACCAGTTTAAAACATGTTATTGTAAAATTACCAACACATGAAATTGTCTCCGACTTAAGGAATTAGATGAATTAAAGAAGTTTGCTTACATTGTCCATAAGGAGCAATGTGGATATGGGACCAGTACAGAGACTTACTTGAAAGTGCACCGAATAAAGTGCATCCGTGTGTTTGCATGCGTATAAATGACAAATCGCTTGTACCAACTTTATATTTATTTAGCACACATCGTCAGAGAATGATGATGTACTCGTGTTAAAACCCGTTGTATTTACTTGTATTAACAAAAGCAACAAGCACCAATATTATTAAACGTTCATCGATTAAAAACAAGTAATGCACGCCAGTAAACAGTACGAACCACGTTTCCGATGGTGTATTCAACAAATAAATTACATTACAAATTTACTTACTCTCTTATATGTAGTCAAGGGAGAAAACTATGTAAAGTCCTTTATTGTATTTTAATATACAGTGGGATGTCATCTCCTCAACAGTACAGGTTATTGTAAAGTGTCAGCGCATAAAAAGTTATTTAAACCTCGAAAGCAACCAAACAAAAGGAAACAAACACCTTTTTAAGTATTAAACTCATTTAAATGACACAAATATCATATTTTTCTTTTAATTTTGCGTTACAGAGAATTGAATTCAAAATATGAGCACGTTTATTATGGTGCTACCAAGTCTATAAAACTACAGATCCCATGTAAGTTCTGACTCCAGGTAGAACTACCACTTGTAAACGGATAATAAACCCAGATGTATGTGTCCATATTTCGGGTAAAACTAGTATTAGTGTACTGTTGAACGGAATTATAAAGTCCCAAATGTGTGAAGTCCACAATTGGGGTAGAACCCGTATCGCTAAACAATATAATAAAATGTGCAGTGTTTGAGTCCACTATCCTGGTAGAACCACTCATAAGAGTGGGTGATATTGTGGTTGCATTGCATGTATTCAGTCTTCGGAAGCAGAGAATCTACACTCCAGTTTCTGGAAATCTGTTGAAGTTAACTGTTTTTTTCTATATTAATGCAGAAATATAGCATGCATTATATAGACATAATATACACATGACAAATGCGCTCGTCGAACCGATTTTTTCACATCGTATTAGGATGACGGTGTTTACTTTTATTTTTATTTTTTGCGCACATCGATTTTACCTACATATAATTGAAGTGTACTTCCAACAGCACATTTCAATATTAGCAAGAATTAAGTTGTCAATATAGTATACGAAGATATTCCTCTTATAAACACAAATAATGGGGCTCTTATTTCCATGGAGAAAGGTTAAGGTTTGCTATTTTCCGTAAAGAACGGTGCGATGTATCAACATTTCTCTTGAACGGGTTTAACTTTAAAAAAAGAGTTTAACATGTGTACATGTAATAGCGATTCTGTGTATTTCTTTTTTCTTACAAACACACACACTCTTAATTCGCCTGATCATCTCATTTCTTCACTTGTACAGTTAGTCACACTAAAAAATTTGTGTTTTTTTAATCGAAATCGAAATTATTCACTAAAATTGGTTCATAAACATGGTTATATCATTAAACAATAAGCAACAAGGAAAGTAATTTTAGATATTCGCAAGACATATGTAATTCAATTAAATAAACAAAAACGTCAGTGTAAGCTGCTGTACTTGAATAAAGAATCCATAAAAATGTTTAACAGTTTGTTGCAATTAAGTAATGATTTAGTATTAAATATCTTACAAAATAACACATCTTCACAAAACACCAAAATGTGCGCGAGACTTTAAATATTATCGATCCCGCCGGCTTGTTAAGTGCGCTAGGTGCGCTAGATGTTTTCCCTTGCTAGATTATTTTGAAACAGCCCGCATAATGATCGCCTTTTATGGAGCAGGTATTATGTTACTTTTCTATACCATCCAATGTCAATTCATTATATCAATCTAGTTTGTACAAACACCATTTTGTATCGGCCGGTATATGCGTACCTTGCAACAAAAAGATATTTGCATGGACAATCATTAAAACGTACACTGGTAAAATATTTAAACTAATTCGATAGCTTGTCATTCCTGTGACAGTGATTTTTATGCAATATCAAGTATTAACTAGTACAGAATAGCCGTGCCTAGTTTTGACAACTAAAATAGAACTGATCTTTGTGTTCATTTGAAAAGAACTGGTGGGCGTATTGTCCTCGATGAAATTCACATTCAAAACGGCAAAAGAAACGAACAATAATAAATAAAATCACACAATCCTTGCGAGTCAGGTGACTTATTTAAAATACGGGTAGCTTCGCGTTGGTTTAAAGCCGTGTCGTATTTATAAAGAGACTTAGATTATAATTATACTTAATAAAGCAATTACGCCCGTATCGATAATGTCGGTGAAAACCCAATAATAACTACTAGAATACGTCTTAAAATTACATGTTGCATTTTTCTCCTCTCGAATCTAATTCACGGAAACTTAAAGTTTGTATACAATAAGGAATATGATACAATATATAAAAGTAGAACGCCGCGAGTTGGACGTATCGCCTGACGTGGCATAACTCAATTATGCCTAAACCAAACTCGACCTTCCTTTTATGCCTACAAACCGTTTTATACAGTTTCACAATGATTGCACAAAAGCTTCTCCAGCCATTATTTGTACTATCAGCTGGAGAAAATGTCAGAACTGTTGTACCTTGGGCTATTACGTTGTTCTACATGAACTCACATTTCAAAAATAGGCTTCAAATAATTCCTAGATTTAGATAAACTTATACATGAATAAGAAATTGGCGGTTCATCCGTCCAGGCAAAAAACCATATCGCACTCAATGTTTGTAGTGCGTATTAATATCGGTCATGTTTATATTTTAGGTTATACAAGCATGTGCAAATAAACATTCTGATATAAATATTACATTTGCATTGAACTGAAGTTGTCGGACACCGAAACATCAACTCGTTGATGCCAGTACACATCAAACGGATCAGAATAGTAGCAATAGTAGTAGTAGTAGTAGTGGTAGTAGTCGTAGTAGTAGTGGTAGGTGCTATACTAGTAGTAGCAGTTGCATTACTAGTAGTAGTAGTAGCATTAGTAGTAGTAGTAGTGAAAGTAGAAGCAGCAGCAGAAGAAGTACTAGTGGTAGTTGTAGAAGTAGAAGAAAGAGAAGAAGAAAAAGTAGTAGTAGCAGTAGCAGTAGTAGTAGTAGTCGTTGTTTAAGTAGTAGTAGTAGTAGTAGTAGTAGTAGTAGTAGTAGTAGCAGTAGCAGTAGTAGCAGTAGTAGTAGTAGTAGTAGTAGTAGTAGTAGTAGTAGTAGTAGTAGCAGTAGCAACAGCAGCAGCAGCAGCAGCAGAAGCAGCAGCAGCAGCAGCAGTAGTAGCAGTAGTAGCAGTAGTAGTAGTAGCAGTAGTAGTAGTAGTAGTAGTAGTAGTGGTAGTAGTAGTAGAAGTGGTAGTAGTAGTAGAAGTGGTTGTAGTATTAGTAGTAGCAGTAGTAGTCGTAGTCAGTTGTAGTCAGTAATGGCAGTAGTGGTAGTAATAGATGTAGTAGCATTCGTATTATTTTTATTAGTAATAGTAGCAGTAGTAGTAGAATTAGTAGTAATAATAGTAGTAGAAGTAGTAGTACTAACAGTAGTAGTAGTAGTAGTTGTGGTTGTTTTTGCTGTAGTCGTTGTAGTATTAGTATTAGTAGTAATACTAGCAGTAGTAGTAACAGAAGTAGTAGTAGAAGTTGTAGTAGCAGTAGTAGAAGTAGTAGTAGTGGTAGTTCTAATAGTAGTCGTAGAAGTGGTACAAGTAATAGTAGTAGTAGTAGTAGTAGTAGTAGTATTAGTAGTAGTAGTAGTAGTAGTAGTAGTAGTAGTAGTAGTAGTAGTAGTAGTAGTAGTAGTGGTAGTAATTGTAGTAGTAGTAGTAGTAGTAATATTGGTAGTAGTAGTAGTAGTAGTAATAGTAGTAGTAGTAATATTAGTAGTAGTAGTGGTAATAGTAGTAGAAGTAGTAGTAGCGGTAGTAATAGTATTAGAATTAGTAGTAATAGTGGTAGTAGTAGTAGTAGTAGTAGTAGTAGTAGTAGTAATAGTAGTAGTTATTGTAGTTGTAGTTGTTTTTGATGTTGTTTTAGTAGTGGTAGTGATAATATATGTGGTAGTAGTTGTAGTAGTAGAAGTAGTAGTAGCGGCAGCAGTATTATAAGTCATAGTAGTAGTAGTTGTAGTAGCATTAGTAGAAGTAGTAATAGTAATAGTATTAATAGTAGTATTAGTAGTAGTAAAAGTTGTTGTTGTTCTTTAAGTGAATATTTACTTCGTATTCAATTTGTTCTTGTGGTTAGATATATTTATCTAATAGTTTTAAATATATCATGTCGGTCACTTGTTTACTTGTTTAGAAATTATCATACAATCAAACCAACATAAATTCTCTGCAAATTGCTGGATGTCTTGAAATAGAAAATTATTATACTTAACATTACTTTAAATAACGTTGGTTAACACAATAGTTTTCTTATCGGTTCTGATCAATCATTGTTCAGATAGTTATATTTTGGTCATTCGGCGTTGGGCTTTTATTGAAGACGGACGTATTTCAAGCACATTCAGAATTATTGGATTCTCTATGTTGCTTCTAGGTAGCAATATTTATGTTGTTATATAGTAATGTTGGGATGTTTATTGTGTGGCTTGTCTGTCAGTACAGTCCAAGCGCTTTAATTTTCTCATTGTAGTTAACTAATCATTTTATATTCAAACTAGCAAAACACGATGAGTTCATTACTAAAAATGGAAATGAATTAACATTATTGAGCACACATGTTTGTTAGAAACATGTTTGTTTGTGTAGCCACATTTATACGTACCAGTAGAAGTTGGTTTCGCATCTTCATTATTAAAAATGCCACACAAAACGTGTCGAGTAGCTTATCTAGAATTGCATAATGCATTTTATCTAGTGGTAAGTGTTTCTTAACATGCCTTAAAATTGATGTGGAATTCGGGCATCTATTTGGAATAACTGGTGGATATTAACACTTGTAAGCCGAATCATACGACAGTGTGACCTAAATTAATGGAAATTCTAACAGCAAATGAAAGTCGATACATACTTGTGGAAGGTCAAATGGATAAATGAAAACCTTCATATTTAAAACAACTAACAAATCTAACGATCTGAGTAAGGTTCTGGTGTTACTTTTGTTTAATGGTAATTATAATTCATGAACTTTTTTCACATAATTTAGTATTAACTGTAATAAAATAACTGCAACTCATTCAATCCACACTAATTCAATCCACATAATGTAATAAGAAATGCCATACAAGGGCTGTAACATACGGCGTACGAATGAACTATTTGTCACGCTTATCAAACGTCCAGTAGGGTTACAGTGCCATAGCATACGTGTATAACATGGAAAGTGTTACGCGTGTTTCCAAGAATATAAAAGAAAGCCTTTACACACGTTGTTATAACTGTATACGTTGCAAATGATGTTCATTCTTGTAAACGACTCGTTATTTTCCAAAACAAATCTTGGCGTGGTAAAATGAACATGTCTCTATGGAATATGCAATATAAATGTGGAAATTGTGGATTTGCCAATATGCAGATAATGTTGTTTACGATTGTACATTTTGCTCGTTTCTTTATAACGACCGTTTTCATGAATGTTTATGGTATAAGTTATATCATAATGTATGTACAATTATTTTAATGCATACTATATCTACAACTGAGGTGTGTCTAAATATATTAATACATGCTCAGGTGCATTGCAAAAATCAAACTTTGTCCTGATTAACACTTGCACTCGAAATTATTATACTTCAACGATTTATGCTGTGGTTTATCGTGCACTAGTATTTCATTGCTTCAGCTACTTGTTTATCTGATAAACTACATTCAACCACTGACTCATGGTTGTGGAAAACCAGATAGGTAATACATTGGAATTCCCATTTACGTGTAACTCTCATGTACATGCGAGCCATCGGAAGAAATATCATAGTTATATCAAACCAGTACAACATGAATGCCAGATTATCTGCACACTTCTAAAGAAGAAATATATCAATATGTATCGTTATGTTCGGTTAATGATGTTGTTCGTCCAAATGTTTAGTTTCGTTATACTGAAAACAAGTACGCAACTCCTAGAGCTTCAGCATTTAGAAGAAAACGACTAATTTATGTCCGAACTGATTTTACACATATTTTGATTCTGTTGATTGCTTTAGTGCTGCTATTAAAATAGGCTTACAACTAAATACAAATACCTAAGACAATGGTTATTGATAACATACACCCTATCTTTATACGAAACTCATTTATTCCGTCTCCATTGTAAACGGATGAATTTGAATATATACGATGTTCTATGCGCACCATGCACCCTTCTTGTTAGGATTTGTGTTTATGATTTTAAATACATGTATGGTGTCGCCAGAAAATGTGAGGTAAAACTGTGCATTTTAAAAAACAATAACGTTTGGACAAGTACATGGTGATTTTATTTTACTCGAAATATATAGTGTTCATATGTCTAAGAGTTTACTGTCTATTCTTGAAATACACATTATTGCCAGAACATACTAGTATATTTTAACTTTTTTGTTACTATTACACTACAGTTTCAGTTGTCTAATCTTTGCCAGATGATTTCTGATAATTGGCTTTTACAATATATGTCGACACGGTGTTAACAATGTGTTTATAGTTAATATTTGCAAGTTAGTTAAGTATTTAAAATTACTCTATGTGTGAGTGGTCATTTTACACTGCTTCTTGCTGTTGACTTTATAATTATTCACAATGCACATCGATGCCTGTTCTATGTTTGTTACTGTCAATCTTCATGGTCCTCATATTACACGTAATACTGTATGAACTACATTTATTATTATTCGTTTGTGGGTGTAATTACAAATTTGAGGTGGTTTTCAATCGAAGAGAAAAACAATTTACACATTAATTTCGGAATTGCGAATTTTAGTATTTAACTAACAGGCAAGTTATGTAACTGGTTAATTATATACAATTAAAGAAACTGTGTTTCGGCTGTTTTGTACCCTTGAATAGTGCTTACAACGAAGAAAGAATGTTTGAGAGACACGAATGAAAACCGTCCTATAAATACTAGATATAAATTGAAATGGTCCTTAGAATCTTCGAATAAAATACGGCAATGCATACGTGTCAGCTTAAATTATTTCGCGTGCTTAGAGCTTATAACGAATGTAGGCGAGATACGGAAGAAATTAATCTTATAATTAGCAAGCGCGTCAGACAAAAGGTATGATAAAGTGACCGGAATATACAAAGTATGCAATACCCGCTCTCCAATAAAAAAGAACTGCGAGATCACGTGACCGTTATCGCTGTGCAGATGATAAATTCAGGCGTCTACTTCCTGTTGTATATATCAGTTGCATTTTAGTAAATGTTAACTTTTATTTAACGTTTGTTAACATTTTTAGGCCAGGCTTGTCACAGTCATGTGCAACATCAATGAGCCCAACGTTACCGATGGTGAATATTACATGTAATCCAGAGTAATCTTCCTGAATATGGATAGTTCTCGAAGGAAACATATACATACTTAGCAAACGTAGACTCTCCCTTCAAATGTTTAATTGCTCGGTCTATATTACATGTGCACGTATTGAACATTCAATATTTAGCATTCAAAATTATTATGAGGCTGATATAACCCACGCGTTTGCAATTTCGAAAATTGTTATTGAGGTTGCAATCAACAGATTGTGACTTTAATATTTGTATGAGAGTTGCGATGAGTGCTCTACGTTTGCCATGCAAAAGGTTGTTTTTGTCAAATGCCTAAAAATAAAAACTCCTAAACTTAAACAGACAATTCTGTAATGAAACGTAACAGGTTGAATCGAGGGAATTATCTGTAATTATTTGTAAGCGAGTATGTATTGAAAATACATTTTTCTCCGATGAGGTGTACGTAACACCAATGTTAAAGTTAAAAGCGGTAACTTCAAATGTATTTATCCTTTGTTTCATTTAATGCATGCAGAGTGTTTCTATTAATGCAAAATATGCTTGCGTTTAATCTAGTGTTACCTATCGCTCTCATTTTTGCGTTTTGGCGTTAGTTTTGTTTCCTTGCTTTAACTATCAACTAATTGTGTTGATAATAACGGGATAATCCTTTCATTGAAAATATAGTAAATTGTGATTTTCTGCTCATTTACACGCCGCAATCAATGTATTCAAATGTCTGATCTATAGTATATTTAAATTCAGTTAATAATGAATCGATACCTCCATTTACAGATTACAAGTGATTTTCGACTTGTAAACACTCTGCGCTCTACTTTATTTAAAAACATTTGTAGGTAAACAATTTTCAACCACGTCATCACCTGCCAATATAAGTGTTAAATTATCGATTGAACAGAGAATAAATCTTTCTCGTCTTAAATAAAATTAAACGTAGAATACTAAATAGTCATACATCCGCATAAAAGCTCAAGCAATTTATGAGGGCGCTGGGGAGTGTATTCTTCATCTAGCTGGCATTGAAAAGTTTAAAGTTATATTTTGGAGGGAGACTGATCCTTATGTAAGAATATACGTGAGACGGGTGTTAATATATTTGTATGTGTTTGCTATATAACCGCCTTAAAATATTACTGCAGCAACTACATACTACTTGGTATATTCAAACACATTTAATTTGTATTTTTTTATAACTAATTCTAGATTTATCATTTTTATCTGCCACTAAACAACGATTTTGAGTTCTGATGTGTAGACATTAAACCACGATCGCGTTAGACCGATTGGTTTAATGTACGCAAATAACAACGGAAAATCGTTGTTTATTGGCCGATAACCAACGACAATGTGTTCGATGCTAACATTCTTTGACATATAGTTTTACAATTGTAGTTGGATCTACTTTCTAGTATGCTTCGCTCATAATTTGGATTACTTCTTGCGTTGTTAATTAGAAAGATTAACAACGATAATTGTGTTATGTGTCTATAACAATATTATCATTTTAGAGTTCAATTTTGTGTCATTTCATTTTGTTCTGGATTGAATAGAAAATAAATCACTATGTTATTCTCTATTTCCCCTGCTTAACGAAGGTAAATTGGAACAATAATGGTTGATTGTGATAAAACAGCAGCGGTTATTTTATTTTTGGATATGTTCAAAGTTGCTAATGTACAATGTAGTAGGAAGAAACGTTTATCAGAGTTAAACAATTTATTGATTTGTCTTCTATTTATTTGATAAAAGTAATCGGCATTGTGAATATTGCCTTACTAGGAAGAAGAGGAAATGTTTGCATAAACAGTATTTCGTTAACACAGTCTACTGTATATAACTGACAAAGGAAACGCTAGCAGTGAATCGAGGATTTTGCGATCCGCCTACTTGTATTCGAATGTTGAATACAATATGTATTGTTGTCAGAAAAAAAAAAGTTTCAGAAAAAGCCTTTTACAAAAAGTGGTTTTTAGATGTTGTTTGCAGTGCGATTTAAAACCAGTTTGAAAACGCATTGAAATGAATTGACCCTTCTTATATTTTGACACAGTTTACTATGCCTTCGAAGGTGCGTGTGTTTATTGATTTGCATGTGTCGGTCCTTCAGTCCTTCTGTGTGTCGGTCCGTCGCTTGACTTATCCAGACAATAACTACATAGCCCTTAGGCCTATTTTCTTCAAGCATTTTAAGTAGGCTGGTTGTGACTAGTATAGGAATACGTGCTTCAAAAGTCAAGATTACCCGACAAAAAGATTAGAAATTAGAAAAATATTTAAAAAGTCAACACCTTATAATTGTTTATTCTTGTCGCAAACATAGTTTCTAAAAACTGTGTAAGTTGGTTGGCCAGGACTTCTAGGGAATGATACAAAATGTTTGTAAGAACATTTTAGCGCAAAAACTAGACAACATTTGGTTTTGACTAATAGAAAATCCTTATTGAGTTTGGGTCCTTTATTTAAAGGTATTGGTTAAACCAACCAATCAATTGTAAAAACATTCAATTATTTTAAAAGTTTGTCCAGACAATAACTTCGCAACAGTTAGGCCTAGGTTCGTCAAACTTGGTAGGTAGGTTGGTCTTTACATGTATAGGATTTTTATTTATTTTGGGGCATTTATCAAGGTGAAAATGATAATTAAAAATTCAATAAATATATACCTTTTCCTGGAAATAACTAACCATTGGCCATGTGTTATTAAAACTTGGTAAGAAGATTGGTCATTACTAGCAGAGGGACCTAGTTTACTGTTGGGTCATTGGGTCAAAGGTCAAATTCAAACCGACAAAATATTCAACAACTGAACACTATATAAACAAACTTGTCCGGCAAATAACTACAGAACACCTTTGCGTAGGTTCTTTAAACTTATTATATTGATTATGACAGGTAATGGATCCCTATTGATTACCGCGAAGGTCAAGGTCAAACTGACCAATAATTTAAAAATATCGTCTAGGTAATTACTATGGGAGCATAAGGCCTAGATTCGTAACATTTGGTAGGTAGGTTGGTGTATTACAACAATAATAACCTTATTGATGATTGAATGAAAAAGTATATTATCAAGGTCAAACTGACCAAGAGTTGACAAAAAATATTGTTTCATTTTACTTTTCATCCATTCTTGCATATGGGTATAAAGAAATGCACGGAGCTATAAGGACATACTGGCTTTACAAACAGTTCTTGTTTACCTTTTTGCTTTCGTGTGTGCGTTTTGTCAATTTGTGTTTGCCTTGTTTTATACAACTAACACTAATATTTTGAATGGGGATTTTAGGGCACCCTCGTTTCTTTGTCACATGTTTGTTAAATAAGAAGATATTGTCATGTCAATATCGCAAATTCATCAATTGTTTACTACGCGGCACTACAATAGTGAGTCACATTTCAGCAAAGAAACAAACAACAAGCTGCATCTTTGTTTACGCTTAACGCGGATGAGACAGAAAAATGTTGTGGTGTGATTATATCATGGGTATTTCGCATTGTTCAAAGATATTGCGAATACCTTTTTTGAGCACCACGTAAGCTGCAAATGTTAAAAGCAAACGGCTAGTAATAAATAAATGTTTACACTGTTGATTTACATTGTTGTTCAAGTGTATTCTATTGTTTAATATGCGTGTTACTATAATAGATTGCATTAAATTTAATTTGGGTTCAAATCTTTACGCGGGTGCCCGTGCTTTGTATAATTTATCTTTAAATGTAATGTCGGAAGCTTGCGTAAACTATGTTCATGTTTTCAAATATTTAACGCAGTAGTATTCGATTAGTTATACGTCTATAAATATCATTGATCTAAACTATATAAATAGCAATGACGTAACAATGTTTAAATTGTTAGTATGTAAAGTCGAGTGAAATAACACAGTAATCGGCCTTTGTGGTTTTGTGCACGATTTCATTTGGGTCCGGCTAGCTCAGTTGGTAGAGCGCTGTACTGTCAATCCGGGGATCGTGATTTTGAACCCCAGGCCGGCCACATAATTTGTTTGGGGATTGGTCATGAAATAATTTTTTAGGCAATTCACCCCCTGCCATTGATTGAAGTAGAGAAGTTGTCAGTTACTGGCATAAGAATGTGCACCTGGTACTGGTAAACCGCTTAGATCGACTAAACTTGCCCAGGAAAAGTGTCAGTATGTTAACTGACCGCCGTGATATGGCTGAAATACTTTAAAATTAGCGAACAATCCAAATAAACAAACAAACAAACTATTTCAGTTGACATGCAACATTCCGAAAAAAAGTTGCGACAATAGTGTTAAATGTTAAATCTTAGAAAATGCCATGATATCATAATACTATTAAGCCCACATGTCATAAACGTTTTGTCAGTTATTAATTGCAATGAATACTGGATGTTAGTTAAACACAGTTATTATATTTTGTAAAAACTACACAAAACATTGTTGTTTATATTCGCTTTGAAAAAAAGAGCTGTCAATTATTTTGCCTTACAGATTAGAGGAACCAGCAACATGGATCGGTTAATTGCAGTATGCCTTGCAGTTTTGTTCCTTAAATTCTCCGTGATTACATAGTCGGCTTAAATTAAATATTTGTTCGATTGTCTCGAAAAAAATAAGAAATTACCATCCAATTTTTATTTGCATTCATAAAGTCGGTAAATAGTTCAGATGTTTCTTTTTACATTTTGTTACAGTGAGAAATTTGAAGTTTTGTGTGTTGAATTAAGAGTAATACTTGAAGCAAACTTAAATAAACCTACTTTAAGAACCATAATACTTAAAGTTTGATCTTTAATTACGAGGCATACACACGTTTGACTTTGAAGCGCGGTGAACGACATATATGACAAATTAATACATGTATCGTTTCTATGTATATTTTCGCTGATAATAAAACAGTTGTTTTTATTCATTTATATGCTATTAACATTAGCTACAATACCCGTTGATTTTTAGTAAATAAATAAAAACAAAACACTTCCTGATTAACAAACATTGTTTTCAGTCATTTCCATATCGGGAAAGGTATAGATATCCAGGAAGCAAGTGGTAGCAGTATCACATACGTTTCGAATGTGTCCATCGAATGCAAAAGTGAACGCTACGGTGTAGTTTTCAAGTTTATCAGCCAGAATTCCTCCGATACTATCAGACAAGCTGAATGCCAATTTGGACTCGGTGGTCATTCTCAGCTGATGAACGCAAGCTTTAGAGACAAATACAATGTTACATACATACATTACACATGTATTCTGACATTACTATATCTCTCGGAAGACCATTGCGGACTATACACGTGTTCAGAGATGTACAATGTAGTTTTGATTCTTCTTTTAAAATTATTATAATGTAACATTTAATTACCTACAAATACACACTTTGAACATTTTAAGTTGATACCATTATATACCTTAATGTGCAGCTAAACATTGAGTTCATTTGATCTAATTAATTCATCGATACGCGAAGTTTTGCATATGTGTGAGTTGTTATGTTCATTTTTTTAACGATCTGCTACGGTGAACAGTACAGCATCTTCAGTGTTCCCTCTAATCGAAGCTTATTTCAACAAAAAAATGTAATAACATATTAGTATTTGACCTTTTCAGATGTGATATAAGAATAAAAAGTACAATTATGTCTGTAACGAGCTTCACAATAACCACAACACTGCCGAACTAAGTTGTAATACTTTTTTTGTTAAGTACTAAAATAACTAATATAAAGGGACATTATCATTTAGGAACTGAATGTATAGTAATCAGCAAATACAAATACAGTTGTTTTGAGTGAGATATATATAACTTATACTCAGAGATAACGTAGAAAGAGTGAACACAATTCACAAGGGTGAATATGTATATGTGCACCAATTTGACTTGAGACGCTCAAACCTAATACGTGCAAGTATATTTTTTATCTATTAAACGTTGCGATTTTATGGTTTACAGAATTAATTGACGTTTGCATTGTAAATAACAATGCTGAGGCATTGGTTCTTGCTACTCAAACCTGACAACGCCGGTTCATTGGGTTTCATAATTGAATGTGCCTACAGTTTATCTGCATATGCATAATGCCTTATAATACATAGTGTTGTTTGTGTTTAGAAATCACTTTAACGTTGTTGTTTTTTGTGACAAAGGTTGCAGAATTCCAGTTTTTATTTGGAATAAAATAATTTAACTAAAATAAACGGATAATTAAGTCGAATACTGTAACACTGACATTTAATTCTAGTTGACCATATTTGTGTACAACAAATAGATGTTTTACTTCTTTATGGATGGGGCAATTTATAATGATCAAACTTAATTTATATCGAAATAAAAAGTAAATAGCATATACATGTAATATATATATAATACGCCAAATAGTAATACAGCGACGTATTTACATGTGCATCTTTTGGAAAAAAATATGTTCAAATATTTTCTGCCAGAAACGCATCTGGACTACCTTAAATAAATAGTTTATCATGAAAAGTCAAATCAAGACTTGAACATAAGACGTACATCCCAAAAAAGACTAGTATGACTCATGGACATACACATGGAATTCCAAAGACATACGATGTGTAATTGGCGCACGCGGTTTAAAAACTATATACTACGAGTGCATTTTGTGCCTATATTTGATGTGCTTGTATTGACACTCATTAAAGCATAGAACAAACAGTTGTATTGTTGCCACAAACCTCTAGCGTCTGTATAGTGCATAATCTATTCTACGTGTAAATAACCCTTATAATGAAAGCACAGGACTACACTCTAAGCATGTACACACTTTATATATAGACATACGTAACATCAATTCATAAAGTAACCGCAGTCTGATTAAACTCAGCGACGAAAGTATGGTACGCATTGGGATCACAGGACAACAGATAGCACTCAGCCTATGGTACGCATTGGGATCACAGGACAACAGATAGCACTCAGACTATGGTACGCATTGGGATCACAGGACAACAGATAGCACTCAGCCTATGGTACACATTGGGATCACAGGACAACAGACAGCACTCAGCCATTGTTGACCTTTCAGCCAACTAACCAGAGCATTGTTTATGTTTTGTCATAGAGCAAATAAATAAAAAAGGAAATATGTTTGTTTTTTTCACAAAGACGATTAAAACATTTTGACAGTATATTTATAGGGGGTGTATTACTACTACTAGTCAATATTGTACTAGACGTAGTAGTTGTTGTAGAAGATGTAGTAGTAGTACTAGTAGTAGTAGTTGTTGTTGTTGTTGTTGTTGTTAGTGGGTAGAATGCATTTTTTGAGCAAAAGAGCAAACACTTTAATCAAACAATTGTATTGTACAGCTTTTACAAAAACACTTGTGCCGATAAACGTTTTTTTATTATTTAATAGATTACAGTCAATTTCAAGATCCTTTAAATTGCCTCTATAGTTGGTCACCCATGCACACAAAATGAATCTAGCAATTTCTAAATGAACCAGGAACCTAAAAATAAATACAAAAACTAGAATTATATTACACTAGCATCAACACTCCTAACTATTTCTACGTTGTTAATGCATTTCCAAATGTAATTATTATAAAATGGTGATGCAATATTCATTTGTTTTTGCTGTTATACTTTTTACTTCAACAAAAGCTTAATATACAGTAACGTGATTGATCTTTTTAGCATTATAAGAAATCAAATTTTACTACCAATACTTACAATTAATTAGTTCTTGAAAACTTATCCGAATATCTGAAATAGACATCAAGCTAATTTTGGTGAGCTTTTTATCAACACTACAATTTATACTGCAATGGCAAACATGCATATAAACAGACAAGACAAAGGTCGAATGGAAGGCGGAAAGATATTACAACGACATGTAAAGAAGTACTTAATTTTCAAGCTCGTTTAAAATTGCCTATAGAAATTAACGTGTGTGTACCCAATCGATCGGGAAATTTTATTTTTCATTTGAAACCAAAAGAAGATCGTATTAACGTATAAATACCTGTGAATTACACGATATACATCTTCTCAGGTAAGTTTATTCTTGCCTTCAAATTCGAAAATCTTATTAAAAGGTAAATGCATCATATAATACCAGAAATGACAATAATACATCTAAACACTTTCTTTAGACAAGTATTAGTATGCATACATTATATGGGACGGATTTGTAGAAGTATTTACATTTCATTTCATTTCGTGTTATTTACTTTTTGTATGCCTTTTGAATACACGGAATCTCATATTTAATTTTTACGATATGAGAACTACACTTAGTTGCATCTGTAAAAACTATCTATATTGGTTACCCAATCGATCGGGAATTTCTATTTTTCATTTGAAACCAAAATAAGATCGTATTAAAACGTATCATTACCTGTGTAGAACAAGATTTACATCTTCTCAGGTAAGTTTATTCTTGCCTTCAAATTCTAAACTCTTATAAAAAGGTAAATACATTATATAATACTATCACCGAGACTAAAACATCTAACCACTTTCTTTAGACAAGTATTATTATGCATACATTATATGTGACGGATTTGTAGAAGTATTTACATTTCATTTCATGTCGTGTAATTGACTTGTTTATGCCTTGTGAATACACGGAAGCTCAGATTTAATTTTCCCGATATGCGAACACTTTACCTATCAGTCTATAATTTCTATACGCAATATGCGATTTGTTAACAATTCACTCGACATAGTGTAGGTACCTGTAGACTTACATAAACCTATTTTTAAATGAATGATGACTAAATGCATGAACAACTATATTTTAATCAAAATCAATAGTATAAGTGTTCGTTAAACATAACATAATTCTCAAACAATGAGTGCTTCAGCAAGGGACAAAAACACAGTTTTGGTGAATTAACACGAGACATTGTTTTAGAAGGATATACATAAAATGTTGTCAAAACGTTTATTATTGTATATTATAAATGGTGTGATTACTGAACATTGTAATATTTCGGATCTTTTCGCAAAATACCAGCATCATATACATATTCATGTATCACACAACTCAACAAATATTGCAGATAACTACTACGCGGTGCATATGGAATGGACACATTTCACAATCTCTATACAGTTTGACCTCAAAACGGCCCATTATCGCGCATTCCGCATGCGTTTAAAACACTGAACATTCAATAGCGTTGCGTGATCTTATTGCAAATATATTTTTCAATCTATACAAATACATTAAAGGGACGTATTCTCACACTTCTGTGTTTAAAAATGCCATTTAATGTCTTACCGGCAAAACAAAATCATCTGGACTAACCAAATATGCACAGCAAGACGTTTAAGCAGTAATGATGTTTAACGATATTTAAGTGAACACGTGTTTTCCAAAATACCGAAACAAAGGATTTCAAATTTATCCATTTCAATTAATGAACGACTATCCATTAATGACACCTACCTCAGTATATATTATTGTGCCATGTGTGATATTTTGTTTCTCAATGTACACATATAGAGAATACTAGGTTAGTGTTGAATATAGAGAAGTTTATCTTGCGAGGCTTAGAACGCCGGAAGCGCGAGCCTTGGCACTAGAAACATTACCAAATGCAATGAAAATGAAATTTAAAGTAAACAACAAAACTCATTCTACACTGCGGAATAATGTGTCAATGATATATAAATAGATCAATACACAACTTACAAGTCAAGCGACCATGACCTTTCAAGCCTTTTTTCAAAAAATCCGTTACGAAACGTGTTTGGATTTATGGTGTGTTTCGTGGATTTTATTCAGTGCTTATTGGGAATAGTGTGCGTGTTAGTTGCTGTGAAAATGGAAATTGTCGATGTGGAGGGTTGCGCCATAGAAATGTGATCGAAACGAGTTTGACAGAGATTGGTGGAAGTTGTTTACGTTGCGATGGGGCGAGACATTTTCAATTTCATGATTTTGCACTGCCACTGGCAAACCCAAACCAGGCTGAGGCATCTGCTCAATGTGCTGCATTTCGGATGTTGCAGTATAGGTGGCAGAGCTACTTGACGTTGGTATGCTAATGGTTTTTTTAGTGTGTGATGCAAGAATGTTTGAGCATTTTTGTTGTTCTTCACTCACACATGAATAATTCAATATTGATTGTACATTTTTATGACCTGTAATGGCCATAATGTCTGTTGGCTGGACATTGTCCTCCCTCAGGTTTTGTACAAGATGCTTCCGGGTGCAGTGGTTTGTCAACCGCTTTTCAGGCGGCAGTTCTGCGACTGATGCCATAGTTTTTAGCATTTTCCCCATTTTGTTAATGCCAATTTTTTGTCGCATAAACCATTGGGCATTTGACTCTTCACTCTGCACGGAAGCATTCTGTACAAAAACTGTGTTCGGTGCTAAGTAGAAAGGGTCTTCAGGCCCTGAAAAGTTGGCTGGACGTTTTCGGGCGTATATTTTGTACAGTCCCACTGGATCTCGAGGATCATTTTTCCCAGTGGAGAACATTTTAGGCGCCACTCTTCTCACGTCTGCGACATTTTCGCCCGTTCTGGTCTTCGTTTGACGCTCGTTGAACTCTAAATATTCTGTTCCATCTGATGCCATTTTCAATTTAATATCCCCCCATCTGTAAAGATTGCGTTGCTGTATAAAATTTGCGGACAAACAAAATTGTCAAAAACCACAAAATTAAACTTAGTTAAATGTAAGAAATCAGTAAAAGATTGTAAAACAAATATAATTTTATTATTTTACTGTAATTGTGATTTTTGCTTTTAATACCAAAAAATAAATCAACCTTCACATTTTGCTTTGTCATTAATTCGCAGAAAAGTTCTAACACAGTAATGATAATTGGAACAAAAAATCTGGGAATAAAAAGCAGAAAATAACAATATTTTTGTTTTCATCAAATATTCGTTAATTCTTGAACATAGAAAAGCAAAAATTGCAGATGTGTATTTTGTGACTGCTGAAACAATTTTGACAAGCAGATTAAAGTTTTATATCAATTTGTTGTTCATTTTAAAAATGATATATTTTTCATTGTTAGAATAAAATTCTTTTTGATTTTTCAGATTACAGACATCAAAAGCATTGTTACCTCAAATTGTACTGCTCTTTGGTTCCTCTTATACCAAAGTGGAGACAGTTGTTCAGCCATAGCGTGTTCACCAGTGCTGCAGGGCTTTGAGATCCCAAGACACCCTTCTGCCACATGACTTGAATTTCTGCATCGGTAAGTGTTCCTGCTTCACATGGCCTATTCCCTTTTCCCTAATTTAGAGTATGTTTTGGTTAAAAAAAATAAAAATAATTCTGCTTGTTGGTTAAAGTTTAAACAGGTAAATATGTTGACTCAGTAGTTGTTTTAATGCAACACAACATTATTACACAATGCATACTAGTAGTATTATATTAAATAATCTACTCTTTATTGTTTATTGCATTTTTATAAATAAGTGACTTTTTTATTCATTTTATTTGAGTTTTAAACTTTATGTACCGGTACTTCAAGTGCAATTATGAAAATAAGTTATGATATCCTACGTTAATTTACTTTTTTTTTAATTGTCACTCTTATCTGCTTATTTTGACAATAATTTATTTTAATTTAAATACGTATCAAAAATGTAATAAGCACTACAAATTTAAAACAAACATTGTGTCAATGCATTCTCAATTTAATACCTGTTTTTTTAAGCTTTTTTTCTTTGCGTTGTAGGTCTGACGCGTTAGGGAAAATTGGGGGCCAGTGCCAGACATGATGGAGTACGGATACCTATGACGCTTCAGCTTTCTGTCAAGACTGCCAAGGATCCCTCGAATGCTAGTGGGCTCGTACTCAGTTGCGTTCGACTTTTGCAGCGACGATATGAATGTCGACACATAGTCATCGAGGAGATCAACATCAATCTGATGCATTTCCCGGGATTCGCCACGAGAAACGAGAAACCGCTTGAACTTATTTATGTCGTTTAGGGTTTTCCTGGCAGTATTTTTATTTCTTCACTTTTAATGAATTGCTGTACATCTGACACACTGATGTCCTTAAATTCATTTTTTTCCATAGGGCTTGCAGAACTGACATTTGAAGGTGTTTCTTGATTGCTTGTTGAAATTTCATCATATATAGTATTGGTGAGCAGTGAATCTGAATTATTAGGTTTAAACTCTTCAAACATTTCACTTGCATCAAAACCAAATTCATTTTTAAATTCTTCATAGCTCATTTCTACCACATTTTGAGGCTGTTCTTCACCTAATTCGTCCCAAACAACATTAAAACCGAATGTGTCTTCTGACATTTTACCATTATTTTTTCAATTCACTTTTTATAAATATTTGTTGCTTTAATTTATTAAATTTGTTGCAGACAACTTATTTATTTTATGCCCACCTGTCATTTTATTTAGATTTTATAATAAATAACACAGTACAGGTTGTTTATTTTAGTATTTTATGTAAAAGTACAAAATGGCGACCCAATGAACCGTGTCGTATGACGTCACATAAAAAGTAGTCCGTGCACGCGACAGGTGTATCTCAACAGTGTTGCAAACAGCAAAATTTATCAGATGGGGTGTTATTTCAATAATGAGTGCATCAGGATGGGATAAAAAATAATCTACTAATCGTATTGGTGTCTGGGGCAATACTACTGTGTTGCTGTAAGAAAATCAACAAAATATTTTCAAAAGTGAATTTACGGGTATGTCACTTATATGTTTTTTACATATGTATTATGGTTTTATTGTAATATGCATTAAATAATCTGTAAAATATGTGAAAATGAAAAAAAAATATGGAAGAAAAAAAATGTACAAATCGTCTTTAACATAACTTGCAAAACTACAAAGCCATGTTTAACTTAAGTTACACACACACACACTGCATTACCTTATCTGATGCGATTGCGATTAGCCTTGATTTCGTGTTCTACTCTCAGATAAGAAATCCGTGATGGCTGACTATATACACACGCAGTCATTAACAGTTCCTAGCTCATTAGTTTTTCTAAGTGAGTAGTCGTTGAATTTTTTTTTTGAAGTTGTCGTGGTGGTGAAAATATGTGCCTGCACTCTAGCATTGATACATATTCTCAATATTGTACATGTTTACAGTGGTTGACAACAAAGTTTTAAATAACACAAGTTCGACAACAGTTTGGTGGTTTTTACGAATATATAAGGAGTATTTTTTTTATTTCTTGATAATATCTTTATTTCCAGTTAACTGCCTTTACGTTCATGGTGTTCATATTACTTTAGCAGCATTTAAAAATATATCTTTTCTACGAGTAAGAGTGAATACAAAAACGATATTCTACCAAAAACAACACATTTTCTTTGTATGTTGTGCATTTTCCACACAATTTCAAGTCCGGCATCTTTGACGATCCAATTTATTCATTAAATCGGGAACCAACATGAAACAGTGAAAATTACCAGAGTGAAATTACCAGAGAGGTAATTTTCCCTGTTTAAAAACGGTGACAATTATCTGAGTGGTAATTGCCATGTTTTAAAACAGTGATTTAACAATTTCAATTCATTTATATTTCCCTATGAATTACTAGAAAGCATAAAATAAATTCATATAGTTATTGCGCCCCCAATAACTTCCTAAATACGATCCCTGGAACAGTCTAAACATGCGACATTATACTAATTGAAATTCAAAACAAAAAATCTTGAAGGACCCCCGCCTCGCCGCCCTTATGTTGAAAAGTTGTTGAAAAATCATTAAACTAAAATATTGTTAGAATCCATATCATTAAAAAAAGTTATAATTTGTATCGAACGTCATCCAGTATAAGGCCTTTGTTGATAACTGACTTGTGGTTTATTAGACATTCTACAAAGTTATACTATCACAACTGTTTGTTCAAATAGCATTCAAAATCTATATGATTCGGCAAAGAAATGCACGTATTAAAAAGATGCATTGTCTATAGACGCGATGCGTTCGCACATAAACTTACTTTTCTATTATTAAAAACAAACTCAGATTTTTATTTAAAAGTATTGACTTGTGCAGTGCTTATAACAGTATTTCACGAATGAAGATGCGATATCAGTTAACATGAACATAAAACAAATTATCTTAATACGTGAGAATATAGATTCGTATTTTTGCAGCGCTTATTATGTAACTTAAGGTTTTTCTTTTTTCTTATATATTTTTATTTTAATTGGATTTCTCCATTCATATGTGTATAAATAATTAATGATTATTGGTGCATATATATTAATTAGTAGTAGTAGTAGTAGTAGTAGTAGAAGTATTAGTGGAATGTAGTAGTAATAATAGACGTAGTAGTAGTAGTAGTAGTAGTTGTTGTTGTTGTAGTAATAGTAAATGAAAGAGTAGTAGTAGTAGTAGTAGTAGTAGTAGTAGCAGCAGCAGTAGTAGTAGTATCAGTAGTAGTAGTAACAGTAGTAGTAGTAGCAGTAGTAGTAGTAGTAGAAGTAGTAGTAGAGTAATAAAGTAAAAGTAGACGAAATAGTAGTAGCAGTAGACGAAGTAATAGTAGTATTAGCAGTAGTTGTAGTAGTGGTAGAAGTAGTAGTAGTAGTAGTAGTAGTAGTAGTAGTAGTAGTAGTAGTAGTAGTAGTAGTAGTAGTAGTGGTAGTAGTAGTAGTAGTAGTAGTAGTATTTGTTGTTGATGTAGTAGTAGTAGTAGTTGTTGTTGTTGTGTTGTAGAAGAAGAAATAAAGTAAAATTAGGAGTAGTAGCAGAAGTAGCAGCAGTAGCACTAGTATTGCGGTTGCAATAAGCAAAAACATAAATGCTTTACTTGTTCAACAATTGAAGTGTGTGTATTATCTTTACTTTCAGAATCAATTCCTTGAAGATTTCGATAAGGTGTGGTTCACCTTTATACAGACCGTTTCGCTTGATATTTAAAATAAACTATTTCCATCAATATCAGCTTCAGGCGCAAACTTCCCCTCGAATCAATTTTGTATTTTGACAGAGTTATTTTAAATTAAAGTTTTTCGGTTGAAATGTCTTGTAAATTCAACACTAGATAAGGCATTTACTCGATACTTGGAACTTATTATTATCATCAACTCCAGCATAAAGTTCAATCATTCGTATACTCAATTTTTGAATTTTGACAGAGTTTACCCCCATTTCGTAACGCATTAAACAGGGTGCTAATTGCGTCTAAAATCGCTTGAAATGAAATTGCGACAAATGTATGTGGACTTTCGGTATCTGTTTGGAATACATAGCTCGCCAACTTTAAAGTCGAATAAAATGACACTTGGATATGTACGTACACCATTTAAATGTCGGTAACTACTTGTGGGATGTAGGTAAATCTAAACCTGTATTTTAATCCAAAATGAAAAGGGTTTTCTTTATACACGCATTTAGTTTTTGTTAAGTTACAAAAAAATCAAATTTTATCGATTCTGAGGACATACAACATTTTCTGAAAATAAGAGAACTCGTCATTTTCTTGTAATTTACTGTACGTATTTAAACCAACTTTAGTCCATTTATATTTTGTGAAAATTAAGGCGACAGATCATTTTCACAAAATAGCGGGTGATCGTGATTTCCGATTTGTAAACACGTTTAAACCGTCTGTGTTTAAATCTCTTGATATTGACTTGTATCGGTTCTGTCATGTTTAGAACGAATCTCGTTTGCATTTAAACGGACTATACTCGATTATCAGGGCTCGAATTCGCCATCGAATGTTTTACGGTAAGAAGAAACTGTTTTGTTCTGAAAAGACTTTAAGTGTGAATTGTACTTGGTATTCACCACCGCTAAGTTCAGCCTTCTGTTTCTAGAACGCTTTATTCAGGACAAACGCATCATAGAAACCTGGTGTATTTGAAATAGGTACACTTTATTAGGTATCCGTCTATTATATATTCCTAAGTCTAAGAATGGATTGTCAAAACTTTCGTACATTTAACCGCTCATGTTGAACCTTCTCGCAGCTGTTACTTTCCCTAGTTAACTGTAATCACTGCCTTGCATAATACTTTCTGATCTGGAAGTATGTGTTTAGCTGTACTTTTTAATAAACAGAATTGCAAATTGTACATGTATAAATGTAAAAGAAATACTACTTCAAAGCATTAATAACAATTATAAGACGTGTAATCGTTCATCGTCATGTGGTTTGTTATAATAGCATGGATTGGATTTGAACAATAATGCTCGAAACAAGTCACTGCGCCAAAGTTATCTCATGTCATGATTTTGTGGAAAACCAGTTTGGTAATCAATCGGAATTCCCATTTAAATGTAATGCAGATATATCGAAAATGTATTTAACGTCCATAAACATTTACATGTACCGGTAAAGTAACATATTTCGGTATAATGTATGGTCCGATAGCAACAAGCGCACACCTGAATTTATTCTGCTTTAATAATGCTCTTTATAATTGCAGAACTGGGACGATTTTATAACGCTGCATGTATACAATATGCTACATTTTACAATATGCATACATATATACTATTTGTTTTGAGTTCGGGTCCGATATCGTTCGTTGACATTAACACATAAACGTTGTTAACTGTCATCTGTTGCAGCGTGTAAACGGGCAGTACTATTCCATGTCATTGTACAATAGACCATTCCACAAATTTTCAATCTCATGCAAGTTAGTCAGCAATATTATTCAATTATCGCAGTTGGATATCACGTATTTAGCGGTTAAACCTTTTCATACAACAGAGCAATTGCATAATGTTATTCAACAGAGCACGTGGTAATGTTTGTGATTTTCAATGGATGGAAATAAATCCTTCATCAAAAACTTGGGAGGAGTTTAAGCTATTCATGGCAAAGACCGGATAGGTCAATTATATACATAATGCATACATGACATAAACATCATAAAAGTGTAATGAATCTATGCATTCATCATATTAAAATTTGAACATGTTTGATGTAACGAAAACAACATTGTACAAAATATAAACCGTGTTTTACACGGTAAACAGTTCTTTTTTCATTTACTTGTATCATATAATTAATACATGTACATGAATGCTATATACAATTTATATATCTGCATTTTTTTTCACTTTTCATATTCAATCATATTAATGAAACTAATAACTAATTTTACACCTTTAATATTCGTTAATTTTAAAATTGTATTATTAATGTGACAGGATTCCACTTAAATGTCACTTGGTGTCGTGTTACTTAAATCACAAAGTAGGAATGCATTTTCCTCACAATTGAAACGGGTATTATGTTGATCAACGTTGAGTGGAGTATGGGATAAAACAATAATGCCAACTAATGTTAACACCATTGTACTTCTTTCAATTAAATTGTGCAAATCGCGCAGCTTTTCCGTTGCAAATATTTAGCTTTTGATGTACTTTTTCCAAATTTGACACGGACAATTACGACACTGATGTGTCATGCTAAACATGGAAAACCCAAATTATTAAATTTAACCATCCGTCATTAATGTCATTTTCAGCAAATATAAAGCATAACAGTTTCGGTTAAAAAACATAAATGTATTGCAAATAAAAAGTGCCACTGGTGATACATGGAAATCGGGCTTACAAGGTAGGTATTAGTTTGTCTACTTATTTAGTAATTGACGTTTGCTATTTCTCTGTCGAAAAGTAGCTGCAAGTTACCCGTGTACATGAAATTTAGAATTTCTCTGGCTACTGGTTTCGTTTCGAAGTTGATATTGCCTCGTTTATAGCTAAATAGCTGTTGTGACACTTTAAGTTCATGTTGGATTTCATTGTCCTTCATTAATATATATTCATAATCAGAAACGACAGCTGTAACATAATCACGGATAGCTGCAAACAAAAAATACCAAGTGTCAGTCGTGTTTACATACCTGCATATATTGAGTCAAAAATGTGTTTATGTTCCGTGTTCCGTTTCGAACAAATGAAAGTGTAACTAATAATTTCCTGCTATAATTGGTAAGTACTTGCTCCATATAAATGAAGTAAAACGTTGTATATTGAAAACGTATTGAAACTGATGATGAGGACGTGCGCCATTATAGAGACAATACCCATCACGACTAGGGAATATATGGATAATAGTCAGCAAACTTAATTAGTTTTAGGTAACATATTATATTGTATACAGTCGCAATTATATATACTTATATCAATTTATCTTAGTGCAAACCGCTCGCATTAAACTTGAATGTTGCGCATAACTTCAACGGTCGAATTTAACTTGTTTTTCTATAAGCTAAATCGAAGTTGTTATTTTACTGTAATTTTATAATTGAATACGAATTGAGTTTCTCCAGATACTGCATTCGTTGGAGCACTCACTTTCTAAACACAATGCAAAAGTAATTGTTTTTAAGAAAGACATCGACAATTTATAACACAAAAACAACAACAGCAACCAAGAAAAGACAATTCAAATATACAATGGTATGTTAGGAGAAGTATAACATGTTTTATAACGTGAGTAGTGTTGGCCGTTCGGATCTAGTCTGTAGTGCGACGGAAATGTATTATAAGGGAAATTCAACAAAGTTACATATGTGACAGTTTTATATTTATTTATGTAAACAGTTCAATCAACAGTTTTGTAATGCGTCGCATCCTTTTGTTCACAATTACCATAGACGCTGAATACATGTATATATTTTGTAAATATAGTTATTGTTAATTAATTCACAGAAAAGCTTCTCGGGTACATGCAACATTTACCTTATGCCCCGCATCGCTATACTGAAAACGTTGGACATTTTCATTTGATTAAGTTTGTTTCAAAAATATTTTACAAACATGTTTCTGTGTTGACCCTATACCCAACCCAATGCAAACATCGTGCTTGTTTTGATCTCAATGTATTCTGCATTTGGGTAGTTGAGATATATCATTGATCACATTTAATGTATAACTTGTTTGCACCCGACTCCCCAGTATCCCCCGCTATATGCCATTTAACTTTTAAAGGGACTTTTTCACAGATGTGTGTATTTCCTTGAAGTATGTCATGAGATGTATTAACATGACATTTTTAAACATCGGAACTAAAGAGCTAAAGTATAATAACAATACAATTATAAACAAATAGAAACAAGTTGCTCCCACCAGGGGTCGAGCTTCGGACCTGCGGAGCAAAAGGCAAACACCTCAACCACTAGGCCATTCCGTTTTATATTATTACCCATGTATTGTGAACTTGATGCAAGTGACCTATGTGTTGTCAACAATTTTAACGAAAACAACAGAAACGCTCAAATTATTCCATCGTTTAGGCTAACAAACGGTTTATTATGTTATCAATTTTAACTGATGATCACCAATTTATGAAACGGTATTTACAGTATATTTCTATGCTCGTATTGCTATTTTGCTCCTTTATTTACACTGTTCTTCTTTGTTTCGATTATGTGACAAAAAGTTGGAACATTTTCAATTCGTCAATCTGTGAACATGTCCATTTAATAGAGCATCGTAATCATGTGTCCAAATATTTAGACGTATTCTATTAATATATATTATTATACTAATGCGTAGTAATGGCAAATACTGTTTATAGTTATACTACAAGTAAGTAGTTTTGTGTTAAAGACAAATAATCTTTACGGGTAGTAACCAACAACCAGCTACATGGTCAGGGTAGTACATGTTAATTTTATGCAGAAGTAAACCACATTTAAAATATAAAGTACAGTTAATTGCAGTATATAATGAAGCACAACATAAATCGATATATTATTTATATTAAAATATGTTTTAGGTATAACTCTTGTACTTTGTTATAAATGATATGTTTTGCATTATTATTGGCATTCTTTTAATGATAATTTTCAAGTTTTTAAAAACCTGAAAAACCTTTAGCGACACGTTTTGGGATTATTTCCTTAAAATATTAGCAGATTATAAAAACAAGATCATGTCAAATTAGTGCCCACTACTGCATAAAATAATCTGAACAATTTTTTTGCGATATATGTTTACATATCCCGAATACATTTGTTTCTTCCTGAAGAGGTTAAACTGTGCCTCATTTATTATTTTGTTCATAATAGTCGCCTTACTATAGAGAAAATATGAAGTCTTTCTTAAACATTGTATGATCTTGAAAAAAAACATTCTATCACACTTTTACAGCGAAATCGGTTTGGTAACAGCCCTTGGTGTAAACCTAAGTTTATTCAGCATGTAGGGTTTACAGAACGGTTATTTGTAGACTGACCGAACTACTTTTTTTACGCACTGTTGCACTCAAGGTATCTTCTGTTTACTATTGGGTAAAAACAATGTGCATTTTCTGTCATTTTTAATGATCATAAACACTATCTCGGTAACATGATAAATGGTTACGAACCGATCTTCGGTCACGGGTGTCGGACGTTTTAGCAGTAGGTTGTGTGTTTTGTAATTGGAATTAGAACAAGCAAAGGAGACACCTGAATCGGATGGTGCGAAAATCATTTGTTAACTGAACACTTTTAATATACGTTACTGTTGGGAGATATGAGAAGTTTGGTCCTATTAACTTTTTAATTTTGATTTCCCTTTGTTTTTGTTTTTTCATATTTAACAATATATCTACCTTGCTAATGGACCGATTGCTTTTTGTTAAAGAAAATATATTAAAAGTTAAGTTTCTACATTTAAACGACACTTTTGTTTTATATAACATAATTGGAACTTATTTCCGTGTCTATGCATTCCAGTAAGCAAAATATGTTGCCGTTTATCAGTTTGACTACCACCCGATTGTAGAACATTCCTTAGCGTCAAATATCAATGCAAATAGTGTAAAATTATTTCTACCATAAAGTCATTTACAACCACTAAATAGTAACTTTTAATATAAAAAGGTGATAATTCCCTGAAAATCATCAGACCGAACGACCAGAAAATATATGCATGCCATCTTGCTAGGGATGCTGCATATGAAGTTTCATTGAATTCGAGTTATTACTTCAGGGGGATCAGTGGTCTTGTGGTAACACACTAGCTTCACAACCCAAGGATCGCAGGTTCGACCCACCTCCAAAACGATATTTTACTAACTTACCTTTCGCATTTGACGTTAAACTGATGTGCAGTGTAATATGTGCTTCACATCGGGCACAACAAATACACAGGGTCACATATGGACTGGGTCGTCTCTTGTATCTTGCACTATCCCCCGTAAGCCAACATGTATTTTGGGGGCGATGCCGATATGAAAGAGAATAACGGTGCACTCGATAAAAATGTACTACACACATGTATTACTTCATGAGATTTAGTAAACACCGAGTTCCTATTAAAGAGGTATATCGACGGTATTTCTCACACACATATATATATATAAACACTTATTAAAACAACACAATACTTCTATTTGTCACGAACATATTTTTATGTCAGCAAAATATATTGATCGAATTAATAAGAAAATAATATTCTACGCAAAATATGTTTTTCGACACATGGTTCCAGCAGGATTTGAACTTACGGCTACTACTTGCGCATTATTACGCTAGGCTACATTGATCCATAGTAAGCATGATTGTAGCAACACTTAATGAACATTTCATATATAAAGATTGTACAACTTCTACTTACTTTTATCGAGCCCGCGAAAGTGTAACGGTGCCAACTTGTTATAATTTATTATCAATACGCCCCTTAAAAGTGTCAAGTTTATAGTAAAAAAGGCAATAACTCCCTTGAAAAAAATTACAACTTAACAACATGAACATATTCACAGGTCAACTCTGCTGCATATAAAATGTCATTGAATTAAAGGCATATCCGCTTAGATCTCGTGCGGAAACGAAGTACCGGACGGACGGACGGACGGAAGGACGTATATGGGGTTTGATGGATACAATTGTCGGGACAAACTGCACGACAATGAAACAATAATTCGGACGGACGGACAAAACGGCGATTAACTGCTTTCTCATTCAGGGAGCATAATACAAGAAGCCGTCACATGTCCGTTACATCAAATATTAGATCGTCCTTATAGCCGTAATGTCACCGTCGCGAGACGGTGCTGACATTTCGGCTTTCAAAAACAGCTATAAAATGTATCTAAAGCAAGTAAGAAAATCACCAATGAGCTGAAAATTAATAATCATACATATGTCTACGACTTAAATAACGTTTGTAAATATCTGAAACCATGTTTTTTGTTATTACGAATATTATATCTACGAATGCATCTTTGAAGCAGCATGTAGTCATTTAATTAAAAGAAATTTTAATATTACTTATAATTCATAAAAACTAATATTGCAGTACATAGTCCTTACAGTGAAAGGTACAAAATGCTTAACAACTGAACATAATACATACTATTTACCATTTTAAAAACTTGTTTTTCCACCACCCACAGATCAATATCACATTTCGTTCGTCCCGTAACTGTTACCGAAATCGTCCGACAACCGCGACCGAAGATCATCCTGTGTCAATATCTCGTGTTACCAAGGCTCGTGCTTTTCACTTCTAACCGTCGCATGATAAACTTGATTTTTATTTAACACTAACTTATATTATAAATGTACATATTTCAAGCATATAAGTGAAAATACCTATTAATACAATTCGATACAAATTGGAAAACTACGTTTTCCTGAAAACTGTGTATATTTCAATAAAGAATTGACAATTTTACTTGCAGCTAAGTGATATGTTTATGAAGAGTATCTAGTTATGTTATGCAGGAGTATGCCATAATATGAATCTTTATGCGGACTGAAATGTGCAGTGTTCACACGTATACCACACAGAACTATTAAGCCTGCTGTTTAAAAGTTTTCCTTACAACAACATACATATACCTTTACTATTTGCTTTACGTTTAAAGATTCTTTGTATACGAAGACAGCAATCACTCTGTCAGTAATTTTAATGTTATAATTTTATAGTAATGTGGGTTTCAAAATCGAAAGCAATCAATAAAATGCGATGACGAATTTTGATTAAAAAAATCTAAATGATGCAGAAAACTCAGTGTGGTTGCGTAACTCTCGACGTCGAAGTAGAAAGACCAAATGACAATGCTCTTACCAGCTGTTTTATTCTGTACTTGTATAAATCCACATGTATGCAATGGTTAAACGAGATATCAACTGTTCTGACATAATTAATGTTTTCTGTATGATGTTTCTATGAAGCAAAGTTTATGTTGTTATATAATCAAGTTGGGATGTTTTATTGTGTGGCTTGTCTGTCAGTACAGTGCAAAAGCTTTAATTTTCTCATTATTTTATGTTAAACGTAGCAAATCACGACGAGTGCATTACTAAAAATGAAAATGAATTTAACATTATTGAGCACACATGTTTGTTAGAAACATAGTTTGCTGTGAACTAAATTAAAACACACAATGTTTATGCAGCCTAAATATTTACAAGACTGTTATGCCGGTTATCCATTACAATAAATATTGCATATCGTTGTACAACGGTGTTAGAGTACTGTCGTTTTTGTAAATATGTTCACGTGTACAGCCTGATATATACGTATGTATTCATAGTAAAAAACGTCCATTGTTTTGCTTTGCAGATTAGCATTGAAACAATTAGTAAAATAGTGTTTCCTTTCCATGGGCGTGTGTTACGGTCTGCCTTCCTTGTGCATTTGCTATATAAGTTCACGTTGACTATTCATGTTGGCTTCAGACATGTGTAATGATTTGTGAGCTACGTCATACAGGTATGCGTAGGAACGAGACATTCTATATTTTATCTCCGATGTGTGTTCGTATTATTCATATTCATACCGATTTATGAGAAAATAATGTTTCGACCATCACGTGATTTTACGCGTTCACGTTTTGTTTCGCAAACGAATATACATTTTAACTTGTACGTGTACGTGTACGTGTAGCTACATGCAAGTTGGTTTCGCATCCTCATTATTAAACATTCCATAGAAAACGTGTCGAGGAGCTTATATACAATTGCAAAATGCATTATACATAGTGCTGTGTGTTTCTTAACATGACTTGAAATTAATATGGAATTTCGGCATCCATTTCGAATAACTCGTGGACATTTACACTTGTTAGCCGATTCATACGACAGTGTGACCTAAATTAATGGAAATTCTAAAACAGCAAATGAAAGTCGATACCTACTTGTGGGAAGGTCAAATGCATAAAGGTAAATCTTTCTCATTCAAAAAAATTAACAAATCGAACGATTTGAATAAGGTTCTGGTCTTACTTTTGTTGAATGGTAATATTAATACATGAACTTTTGTCACATAATTTACTATTAACTGTAACAAAATAACTGCAACTAATTCATTTCACACTAATTCAATCCACATAGTGTAAGAAGAAATTCCATACAATGGCTGTAACATATGGCGTACGAATGAAATATTGGTCACGAGAATAATACGGCCAGAAGGGTTACAGTGCCATAGCATACGTTTATAACAAGGAAAGTTTTACGCGTATTCCAAGAATATAAAAGAAAACCTTTTCACACGTTGTTACAATTGTATACGTTGCAAGTGATGTCCATTCTCGTAAACGACAAGTTATTTTCCAAACAAATCTGGGCGTGATAAAATGAACCAGTCTATATGGAATATGCGATATAAATGTGGAAATTGTGGATTTGCAGATAATGTTGTTTATGATTGTACATTTTGCTCGTGTCCTTATTGCGACCGTTTTCATAAATGTTTATGTTATAAGTTATGTCATAAGGAATATTAACAATTATTTTAATGCATACTATGTCTACAACTGAGGTGTGTTTAAATATATTAATAAATGCATTGCCATAAGAAAACTTTGTCCTGGTTAACACTCGCACTCGACATTATTTTACTACAACTATTTATGCTGAAGTATGCCTGTGGTTTATCGTGCACTAGTATTTCATTGCTTCATCTATTCGTTTATCTGATGAACTACATTTAACCACTGACTCATTGTCATGGAAAACCAGATTGGTAATACATTGGAATTTCCATTTACGTGTAACTCTCATGTAAATGCGAGCTTTCGGAAGAAATATCATTGGTGTATCTAACCAGTACAACATGAAGGCCATATAATCTGCACAATTCTAAAGAAGGAATATATAAAATATGTACCGTTATGTTCGTTTAATGATGTAGTTATTCCAAATGTTTAGTTTTGTTATTCTGAAAACAAGTACGCAATTCCTAGAGCTCCAGCATTTAGAAGAAAACGACTAATTTATGTCCAAACTGATTGTTCACACATATTTTGATTATGTTGATTGCATTAGTGCTGCTATTTAAATAGGCTTACAACTAAATACAAATACATAGGACAATGATAAATAATAACATACACCTTATCTTTATACGAAACTCATTTATTCCGTATCGTTTGTAAACGGATGAATTTGAATATATACGATGTTAAATGCGCACCATGCACCCTTTTTGTTAGGATTTGTGTTTATGATTTTAAATACATGTATGGTGTCGCCAGAAAATGTGAAGTAAAACAGTGCATTTTAAAATACATTTAGGTTTGGACAAGTACATGGTGATTTTATTTTACTCGAAATATATAGTGTTCATATGTCTAAGAGTTGACTGACTAGTCTTGAAATACACATTACTGCCAGAACATACTCGTATTATTAACTTTTTTGTTACTAATAAACTACAGTTTCAGTTGTCTAATCTTTGCCAGATGGTTTCTGATAATTGGCATTTATCATAAATGTAGACAAGGTGTTACCAATGTGCTTATAGTTAATATGTGTAAGGTATTTAAGTATTTACCAGTACTCTATGCGTGAGTGGTTATTGTACACTGCTTATTGCTGTTGACTTCATAATTATTTCGAATGCACATCGATGTTTGTTCTATGTTTGTTATTGTCAATCTTCAATGTCCTCATATTTTACGTATTACTGTCTGAACTGTCTCTAGTATTATTATCTGTGTTTGGGATTATTTACAAATTTGAGGGGTTTTCAATCAAAGATTTAAAAAAAAAATACACATTAATTTCCGCATTGCCAATTTAAGTATTTAACTAACAGGAAAGTCATGTAACTAGTTAATTTATATATAGTTCTTGTTTACATTTTTGCTATCGTGTGTGTGCGTTTTGTCTATTTGTGTTTACCTTGTTTTATACTACTAATACTAATAATTTGAATTGTGATTCAAGGGCACCCTCGTTTCTTGGTCATATTTTTGTTGAATTGGAAGATATTGTCATGTCAATGTCACAAATTCTTAAACTGTTTACTACGCGTGACTACAATATGTGAGTCACATTTTAGCAAAGAACAAAACAAAAAGTTGCATCTTTGTTTAAGCGTAGAGATGGATGAGACAGAAAAATGTTGTGGTGTGATTTTATCAGGGGTATTTCGCTCTGTTCAAGGACATTGATAATAATTTTCTTGAGCTGCATGTAAGCTGCAAATGTTAATATCAAACGGCTAGTACTAACTAAAAGTCGTTATGATTACACGGTTGATTTACATTGTGGTTCGAGAGTATTCTATTGTTACGTGTAAGTGTTACTACCGTGGATTTTATTAAATTTAATTGAGGTTTAAATCATAATGCAAAGCTCGTGCTTGATATCATTTATCTTTTAATGAAGTGTCTGAAATTAGTGTACAATATATTCAATGTCCCAAATATTAACGCAGTAGTATTCAATTAGTTTTACTTCTATAAATATCATTTATCTAAATTATATAAATAGCAATGAGATAACAATGGTTCCCTGTATGTATAGTCGACTGAAATAACACAATAAGCGCCTAGATTTATGCATGATTTCAGTCGGGCTTGGCTAGCTCAGTTACTAGATCGCTCGACCTTCAATCCGGTGATTGTGAGTTCGAACCCCAGCCCGGATGCCAACGTATCCCAGTCGACATATATTTCTATTTGTGTTGTATTATTTGTTTATGGGTTTTTCCGTCCGAGGACAATCAATACTGCAACAAATGAATATCACATTGATTTATTAGACATCTGCAAAGTGCAATTGATATAAACGTAATGATATTTCTGTATACATTATAATTATAATGATTGGTATGACTGGAAACATTACATTTTATTTCAATACATATATAAAATTATATTAATCTATAATAATGCATTTCATGGTATATTTCTAATCCTATTTATTATAAAATATTACTATTGATAATAATAAATATTATTAAAAAAATACAACTAACCTGCAACGCATGAATATCACATTGATTTATTAGACATCTGCAATGTGCATTGGATATAAATGTAACGATATTTCTTGCATCTTGACATAGTCATGAGACGCTAAGTCATGCGTGACAGGTTAATAATAAGCGGATTAGTATAACTTGTGAAGTGCTAGTTGTGCTACATTTGATTGAATGACCATGAGAACAATTTACAGATTAGAACTTAACTAGAAAAATAAGTTTTTAAAACATGTCTTATATGAGCAATCTCATCCTATGACACTGACACATAACTTGTGTGGAGATTGGTCATGAAATTATTTCTACGGCCATTCTCCACGTACCACTGATTCAAGTAAGGCAGTTGTCAGTTACTGGCATAAGTATGTGCACTTGGTACTGGTAAACCGCTTAGATCAGCTAAGCTTGCCCAGGAAAAGTGTCAGTATGTTATATGGCCGCTGTGATTTGACTGAAATAGAGCTAAAAGCGGCGAAAAATCCAAATTAACAAACAAACAACAAACGATTTCAGTTGACATGTAACATTCCGAAAAACAGTTGCAATAATATGGTTAAATATTAATTCTTACAAAATATTATTATATCATGATACTATTAAGCCTACCTGTACTAAACGGTTTGTCAGTAATTAATTGCAATGAATACTTGATGTTAATTTAACACAATTATTATATTTTGCAAAAGAAATATGTTCGCATTGAAAAAGCAATGTCAATTATTTTGCCTTACAGATTATAGGATCACTAGCGGCATGGATTGGTTAATCGCAGTCTGCCTTGCAGCTGTGCTCCGTAAGTACATCGTGATTACGAAGTCGGCTTAGAATTAGTATTAGTACGTTTTCCTGGAGTAAAACAAAAACAAGAAATTACCGTCCAATTTCTATTTGCGTTCATAAAGTAGGTAAATAGTTCAGAAGTTTTTTCATACATTTTGTTACGGTTTGAAATGTGATATTTTATATGTCGCATAGTGTTACTTGAATCATTCTGAAAAAACATTAATTTAAAATCAATAATATTTAAACTTTTTTTTTAATAGACGCTTCCACAAATGTCAATTATATTCAACGTTATCTTTAATATTATCCATTCATCGCACTTGGATATCTCGTGCTTAGCGGTGAAACAATTCAATACAAAAGACCACGTGCATAATATTTGTTATATTTAAAGGGACTATGTCATCACAAAATCGGATTCCTATTACACTTTAAATGATATCATATTATTGAAATGCACTTTATAAAGACATGTTCATGAAATAAATAAAACATTATATAATACACAATAAAATATTTGATAAAAACAAATTAGCAGAAAAGTCTGAACAATTAAAACCCCAAGCAGGGATCGAACTCACAACCAATCAGACATACGAAAATCAAAAATAACAGTAGACAGAGCTTTGACCAACTGCGCTATCATGCTTGGTCAGAAGTAGAGTGTAAACTGTGGTTATAGAAAATGCTCACAATTATGACGTCAAAGTGTAAACATGAAATGGACCAAACAAACAAGACCCATTTTATAAATTGATGGTTATCTCAGAATGCGTGCACTCCTTTTTCATAATATATACCCTGTTTTAACCAGTATTATATGTCAGTATTAATATCTGAATGTCCGCATTTTTTAAGAAAATGCCCCCTTGAGACCCTTTTTGATGACATAGTCCCTTTAAATAAGCACGTGGTAATGTTTGTGATATTCGATGATTGAAAATTAATACTTTGACAATTGGGAGTAGTTTAAACTAATTGTGGCAAAACCCGGATCGGTCTATTACGAAGCATATTTATATTTGAGTTCGAAGCACGGTGAACGACATGAATGCCAAATTAGTACATGTATCGTCTATTTGTATATTTTCGCTGATAATAAATAAATACTTGACATTGTTTGCAGCGAGTTTCTATATTGTGAGAGGTACAAATGTCCAGGGAGCAAGTGGTAACAGTATCACTTCTGTGGCTAATGTTTCCATAGAATGTAAAACTGAACGTTATGGTGTAGTTTTCAAGTTTACCGACCAGACGTCTACCGATACCGTCAGGATAGCAGAATGCCAGTTTGGACCAGGTGGTCATTCCCAACTGATGAACGCCAGCTTTAGAGACACATACAATGTTACACTCAGAGATAGCACGTGCATACTGACCATACTGTATCTTACGGAAGAACAGTGTGGAATATACACGTGTTCAGAGATGTACGCGGAAACACAAACTATTAAATTCAGCATAACATGCAAAGGTAAATATAATATAAATAGTATTAATGCTCCGGTTTTTTGTAGCAGCTGTGGTGACATGGTGCTGTGTTGTGTTTGTTGTTTGTAATGATTTTTGGGACGCTGTAGACGGACGTGGTGTGTTTCTAGCGGTGGTGGCGGTAATGAATTGTAAACATTGTACGATAAATTGCACATTAATACAAGCAATATTATTGCCGTTTTAATTGTTTGTACAATGATAGTTTTGAGTGATGTTATTATTGTTTATATGTTCTTTTTGTGAGATGTCTTATTTTGTTTGTTACAGACACATGGTTTTCCATTCTTTCTGATGTTCCAAGAATCACAGGGCAGACGATAATAGTTTGTCTTACTGTGGGATGTGTGGTCCTAGGTGGTGTTTGCATAATCTTCGGGGTGTGGTTTTACATTAATCGCAAGAAAAACAGAAATTTGTCAAGTAAGCTATAGCCCACACCTTCCATCGTTTATAAAATGCAAACGATATCAGTTGTCTGTTTCGTTTTGAAATTTCGCTGTCAAATCTTAAGACTGTTTTAAACACCGGAGTGTTCGCTTCGTACTAGTATATTCTGAACTATGAGAGCCACCGAAGTGTGCCATTCATTTAATATACCATTGCATATTGAATATGACACAGTCGTATTAGCTCAAAATACAAACCCCTCGTCAAAGCTGCATTATGTGAGGGCGTGGGGTGTCCCAGCACTCCTATCTATTTTTGTTTAACGACACCTCGAGAGTTGGGACGAATTACGAATCATAGCTGCAAAGTCCGTCTATTTCTTTCTTAATTAAATATATTTATTATATGTTAGTGCGGTCATATCCTGTGGGGGTAAACCGTAGTACTAGAAAGAAACGCCACCGTCCCGGTAGGTTGACTGCAAACCAAACATGCACGAAAACACGAACCGAACCCCGATTGCCACGGTGAAAAGCGGTTATGCTAACCACTGCGCTAGCCGGGAAGCCCCTACACAAGATTTAAATAATATGTTACTATATTGTGTCAGTGTCAATATGTTATGTTCTGGTAAAATGTTCTTTTTAAAAGCTTTGTACAATGTATACTGTACCTATTTCCAGAAGTTAATACAAATGACAACTAAAGATAAGATGTTTTTGTAGATGCTCAACGCCACGAAAGGAGCACCGAAGTCAAGGTATTATTAACTCCCCAACCTGTAGGTGGTGACAGAGACATCTTTGGTAATGTTTCATATCTAGGAGGATCAAATGCTCCATTGAATAACACAGACCAAGACTCGATGAATGATAACTCAAGTCAAGGGGAACCAAATGATCAATTGCATAACACAGACAATGCATCAATGGGAGAAAACTCAAATCATGGAGAGCCAGATGATCAATTGCATAACACAGACAATGAATTAATCGAGGATACCTCAGGCCGAGGTGAACTAAATGCTCATAGTAGTAACAAAGAAGAAGACTCAGCGGCTGCTAAATGCAATCTGGATGGTGATCGTCTTCTGAATAACCCAAACCAAGAGAGGGTAAGTGCTTACTCACACCTAGGCATTTCGAACGATCGCTTTTATATTACAAATACATAATATTACAATACAGTACTATATAATATATATGCTATTTGTATGTAAATAAATATCTACATTAACTACTGCCCAACATTTAGCTCGTAAAATAAAATATTTAGTATATAATATATACTTAATAAATTATATTAATATTTAATATATATTTGATTTCAATCCTCATAAATAAAGTTACTATGGATTAAATGGGAATGTAATCAATGAACCTGTTATGGAAGATCAAACTATACGGCAAGAAGAATGGGTCAGTCGAGATAATGAAACAAAACGAGAGCTTTGATTTGTACTGATCACCAATAAAACAGTGATATATTCCTACATGACGGTGGTCGCAAAGGCGGTATTGTATAACTCAAACCGGACACAGCAAGACTGTCATTGTTTTTCTGTAATGTTTTAAGCGTTTACGATTATATTCCATACGCATAATATAGATGCGAAGCTTATTTGGAAAACGGTAATATAACTAATTAGATATTTATTCCAATAATGATTTTACATTATTATAATAATAAATGTTTCTATTGATGAAAAAAACACACACATTTATTTCATTTATCTTTCAGAATATAGATGAACAATACCAACATGTCCGTAAGTAGGGTTATCGTTTGTGCTGTACATGTTAACTGCTCGATTAGGCTATTGATTCAGGTTCTGATTGTTCCACTTATATATCAGTATTATATTAATATGCATACGGTCAACCAATGTGTAAAAACAATCATAATCATTGACATTAAATATCACCTCAATATACTCCTTATATTTTTGAACTTTAATAAAAAGATACCGTTTTAAAAAATGTACTTCTTTAGCGGGAGTATGTTTTTTAATTATGATTAAGGTTTCCACTTGTTCTTCAAAAAGTACATCATACAGTGTTTCGTTTTATTCTTGTATAGACTGAATATGAGATTTCTAATTTACCGTCGGCGAAAAATACAAATGAATGATGGATTGCAAATGATGTGATTATTTCAGGTTTGCCTTATAAGATCTCTGATTACCTGAACTGGTCACTTATGCTTACGATTTTACTGAGCCATTCTTTTATACACGAATGTCTATTTAACGGTCAAGTATTAAATAATGATGTGTTATTCGGTGTGTTAGCAGTTACTGGCAAGATAACTGTGTTATCATTTTGTTTGATTTTTTTTTTGTATGTCTGGAGAAGTGCGAGTGTTGAATGGCTTTATTATTAATTCAATGATTTTTGTTCAGGAAAGACACAAGACAGGCTGAAACAGCTGGGATTGCCTGAAATGATGCTCAGAAAACATGGGTCAGAAAAATAAGTCATTGATAACCCGTTAAAAAGCGTGATGAGCCCTACTATGCGTTGTGCTGAGTGTACGTCGTTGTAGATTAGGAGGCAAATGGCATGAACAATAATAAATGGGACTAAACTTATTTTATTCGATGTAATCACGGAGAAAACATGTACTGCGGTTTAATAGCTTGTATCATATTGTTAGCATGCATAAATGCTTACAGGTACAACCTGATGTTTTATATGTACACTAAACAATTGTGAATTATAATTAATATGAATGGCATTAATAGCAATTTGCAATTTACTTTCCTCAATGTCATAATCCTACATATTTAGTATTCTGGTGGAAATAATACATTTAAATAAAGAAAACCAGTGTGTTTGAAACGTATATGGACCATACAATCTTGAATCCGTCTAGCAAAACCGTCATTAAATGATGAATGTTGCGGTATTTTGTATTCCGTCACAGCCGGGCCTGCCAAACAGGACAATAAGCATACGTGTGTTATTAATTTTATGGATACCATTTTTGTAATATAAGCGCATTTATTTGAATGATTTATTGGTCAAGATAACTGATTGAATCAAATCTCCCACCGAAAACAACATAAATTAAGAATACGAGTAACCCTTTGAATTGGAATTAGATATCATTATAGTATGAGTATGTCTTAACTTGCCATGATGTTCTCTTCAAATTAAAGTATAATATGTATTTTGTTTCACAGAAACAGATACTCTATCATGCTCAGATATAGGATAATGTGTTGCCTCCAACCTTTGAGCAATTAAATTTTAATTTATTAGAATGTTCATTACCTGAGAATCATTTTCATTAACCTTGTATGATGCTATGCGGCTACTTTTATATGCGCTGTGATTCGTTCTCGACCTGACGTGAGGCACCGCGCGTCTTTAAATACGCTCTATTTGCATAGAACCGTATTAAAACAGAAGTCCCAGTATAAGTAATTGTTTATGATGGATTTCGTGTCCCTAATGTTGTTGTTTTATATAATAGGACAATTTATTAAAGCGCTAGTATGATATCGTATTATGTGTGTGATGGACGCTACTCCTGTCGTTTAAAAAACGGAATGAATCCGTATTATATATCAGTATTTGCTGCTGTGTTATTGCTACAAACATCAAGTGGTAAGCAATAACTTGTAATGTTCCGTTTTAAGCTTAGAAGTAGGACGGACGTTTTCTTTACCGGATGTGCACTGAATACGTCCGCCTCGATTTGATTAATATTCCTCGTGTATGTACATTTATCGAAGCCTAAGTTAAAGTAAGTTGTTGTTCCGATTAGGTACCCACAGAAATGTGAATATGTTGCTTGTGAACACATTTAAGAAATAGGTTTGATTTGACAGCGAGTGGTGCTTTCTTAAGTTTGGCATTACATAAAAGTAAGTAGCTCAATTAAAAGTCCAGTTTTCTTAACAAAGAGACATATTCATGAATTATCAACTGAAATAAAATACGTTTTTCAAGCTACAGAACTATATAATACAACCTATTAAAAGCAGGTGCCATAAATGTTATACACTATTTTATAAGTTTGTTTTTTCTAAAACATTTTCCTTATTATTGTATCATGTAATGTTATCCTTTTTTTCGGAGGTTATAGTTTCCAAAACTCCTACAAATATTTCAATGCAATAAATATAAACCTTATTCTTTGTTACTCATATTAATCCATGCAATAAGGAAATGGTAGAAGTACAAATACTAGGTTACATATATGATGAATGTATATGATGAAATACATATTGTTTATATAAAATGGTAATACTGATGATGTCCATATGTGGTATTTACAATTTAGAACATGCGAGTGTATTCCAGCGGTGTTGATTAACCAGTATATATATGTTTTGATTTTTAAGGTACATATAGCATATCATCAAGAAGGGCTGTTCTGAAGAGAAAATTATTGACCACATCCGTTTTCAATAATCAAGTTAATGTGTGTAATCGATTAGACAATCTTGCTTCTTGTTAAAAAATAAACAAAAACAAGTTGAAATTGTTTTAAAGTGTATAGTATATAGCACAAGATTGTTATATCAAATAAATATATTGATTATTAGGTGCATTAAGTTACTAATTGCCTCGAGCAAGGGAAATGTAGAATAAGACGTGTGTTTGTATTTGCAAGTCAATTTAAAATGTTTAATTAATATATCTATGGCGATAACAGAATCGTGTGATTTACATATAGTTTTGAAAGGATAAGATCGGAGCATCATTTATCGAACCCGGATATGCTATATCTACCTATTTTAAATGCACAATGTATATATTGCATCATCATTGAAATGGCCGGAGTATAAATTGTAAACTGATACGTTTCACACATATTTCAAGTCATGCGCTTACCTTGAATTGCTTGCATAAGTGTACAGAAATAGTTCTATTAAGCACATTATGATGTAAATAACGCGAATTTACTTATTTAACAACACTATTCTTAAAGCAACAAACAGTGCATATAAGTCTGAGATTACAACGCATATATGATTTACCGATTGCAAGAAGGGCGTTATATCAAATAAATGACTTGATATCTGTGTGAAACGTCTCAGTTTACTATTTATACCTATCCATTATAAATTATAATATGTTTATTGTGTTCATTTTTATGACATGCTATGTTTGAACAATTGTGATAAACGTTTATGTGTATTATTCTTAATTATACGCTTTATTGTATGCAGCTGGAGAAACGTTGTCCTGAATATTGAATATAAACATGGTCTGAGCTATAATGTCTCCGGCCATTTACCAGTACATGAACATGTACGTATTAGTTGCTTGCTGTGAATGTTGTTTGTCTCGATGCATGATATAAACATACTTTTTGGAATTGTCTGTAGTCATTATGAACCTGTTGCGAATAGTTATTAAACGGTTGCAAATCGGTATTAAACTGATGCGAATCGTTTTAAACTGTCGCGAATCGTTATTTAACTGTGGTGAATCGTTATATGGCGAATCGTTACAAATTCTTCACAGGGCATATAAATAAAAAACAAACCTGGTCAAATATTTTTTGCAAAAACACAAGGGAAGTAATTGAAATTTCGATATATTCTTTCCAAAACATCTGTACCGCGACTTATTATTGATTGTGTAACTGATGGTTTAACTCTTTTGCTGCCACTATGTTACGTATTGTTTATTTGTGTTTTGACTCTTTTGCTGCCACTATTTTATGTATTATTTATTTATATGTATGTATCAATTTTTAATCATACCACGAAGACTTGTGTACCGTGATGAGGCATCCAAAACTTCGACCACAATTGTTGCATGTACCACCCGCCTGTTCTACATTATGCTACTCCAAGGTCAACTACATCCCCAATAGCTAATATGGATGGATCAGCACACGTACCAAAGAACAGAAATGTATGGCTCACTAGTTTAACCGAAAGCGCGTAGAAACTTACCGAAAGCCACCAGGAATGCACAAAAAACAAACATTTTATATTAACAAGTTATTTACGTTTGAAAAACATAAATTGCTATCAATATTATATGTAATATAAATGAAACATTTACATATTGAATGAATTAACAAATACGCATCACGACATTTCGTGGTGTTTAGCATTCAACTACAGTCTGTGTAAACGCGGCCCAAAAGGCCTTTCAGATAGTCGTAAAATGTGATGTGTATGCATGCCAAAACGCCGGAAATCTGCAACGACAAGTCTTTGGAACATTCAACAACCAATTAACGGACTAAAGCAAGGGATTGTGGTGGCGGGTGGAAACAAAGAAGGTATATAAAGTCCATCGTTACATAAAACAATGTTATTGGTAGAGATTTACAATTGAATCCGAGCATTCTAGTATTGAGCATTGCGAGTGTTTTGCACTGACTTTTAGTTATGAAATTCGCCACATTGAAAAAAACTGTCGCTACTTTCACGATTTGGTGACCGTGGTGATCGACAGTTAAACCCTTAATATGTGACATTTTGTGTTAATCATTTACATTAATAGTGTATCGTCCTTTGTGAAATAACTTGCCTGCTTCATGACTTACAATAACAATAAAGTGAACTTTGTGAAGTATGTGGCAATGTAATGACTGTATGTCTTTTTAGTCTCAAGTATTCAGTTGAAAGTGTTTCTCTATATATGTGAGATTTCATTCACTGCTTATGGTAAGCATCCGCATTGCATGTAATTGTATGTTTTTATTTGAATATAGTCGAAAAATAATAAGATATGCATGCTTATATAATAAGTGAATACATACAATTATTAATTGTGATTAGAAAAAGAGATACATCATTAAAATGTGGTATTTTATCATATTGTTTTACATTTTAACAAATGTGTTTCATATTGTTTAATATTTTTCATGTAAAAGTTGACTTTTAAGTGATTTCTAATGCATCCTGTTCAAATTGGTATGTCTGATAAAATTATATACCTGGCAGATAAGCACATTTCCTGTATTGATATTGAAGGGGTTTTTAAACATTAGATGTATAATATATATACCACCTCTGTGTGTCTCTTCAGCTAATTAAAATATCTAAAAACAAAATACCGGTATTCATTTTGTGTATAAAATATCGAAATATTTTGTATAAGAATAACATATTTTTATGTAGAAATTTCTCTGGTTTCTTGGTTGTTTTCATTAGTTTTGTACGCTGTTGTTACATGTTCAACTATTAAAATATGCTGACAATGAAATGATTGTCAACTGTAAATGTTTTAAATGATTTAAACTGTATCTTATCGATAATGTACGTGTTTTGTTTTCCTCTTCCAGGTATGACTTACAGAATATTGCAGTATACATACCGTATAGGATAAAAAAAGGATCATATATAGACGCAAATACTGCCCGTATGCAGCCCAAATTGAACCATATAGGACCCATATGAAGTAAATATGGGACCCATATGGGCTGCCTAAATGTGGCCCATATGGGTTTTGCAACCGGGAACCATGTGAGTCCTGAGCACAAATGCCAATCATTTCCAAATTAATCTGCTGTTGTATCTAATCAAATCACTTGGATATCATGTGTTTCGCCGAAAACCTAATTTACAAGAAATAGCGCGTGAAGACGTCGTGAAAATGATTGGAAATTGACCCTTTACGATAATTGTGCATCAGTTTAAAAAAGCGGCAAACGCTTGTTTTTTATTGTGATTTGCATTTGTCGCAGTTTTCACGTTGTTCTAATGGGGATGAACAAAAAAAGTCACGTGACCCCAAAAGGCAACGTCAGTAGTTGTTTTTGTGATTAAAACGTCCTCTCAGGGTAAGTATTTTCAAATTTATATGTAGTTCGTCGTGTTATAAAAATAAGACGTAGCGCAAAAAAGAATGCATAAAATTGGCTTTCCAAAGGTGTATACAGTGGTTAATACTTTCTTATAGTTTTCTAGAACACTTCGATACAATTTTCTTTCTGTAGGGGCGAATATCAGTAGCACAATGACAGATGATACAATTCAGCCACACAAACGTTTTAATATGTTGCAAGAGTTGTTCGATTATTTATTTTACATATTTATATTGATACATGAACTTAATTATCACAATTTGTATCCAAAAACTGCATTTAAACACAATAAAAATGGATTTGGTGAACGTCAGTAGTTAGTTGCAAAAGGGCAAACGTCAGTGGTGCAAACATGCTAATGTTAGTTGTTCGGAACAATACGTACAGAATGAAGTGTCAAATGCATTTTAGCTAACCGAGTCAAAACAAAACTATTTAAGATTTCAATGAGGTAAATGAATATCGTTAAAATAGGATATATTGCTATGACCTGTGTTACCATGTGCGAAACGGGCCAGAGTGTCGACCACCTAGAACAATAATATATTTATTTGATATACCAGTTATAGATCTGAACAGATAAAAGGTCAAGTTAATTGAGGCCAGACACGGGTTCTCATTGCCAAAATCATCAATGTATTAAGGTATATTGTATTTGTGCATTTCAGCTATATCTGATGTGTGTGGCCTCTGTGGATATTCTCTATAGACAATATGGCAATGGCGAATGCACAAAGTACGTCAAAACGGCTGTTAGTTTCATGTGAGTGATTTCATAAGCACTTTGCCTAAGCGTCCAGTCACAATTTAGTTTCAAAATTTGATAGAAATAAGTTTAATCTAGATGGTACATTAAAAATAACTTTAAATTAATTTGTTGCTGTTTATTATAACTGACATGTGATTATGCATTTTACACTGGCACGCCTCCAGTAAATGTTTCATTTGGTCATGGTATTCATGCGTTTATCATTTTTTCCTTGGCAGAAATGTGTATATTCTGGTGCAATATACACGGGCAAACAACACAGCATGTGTCGTAATCGCCAAAATGAGTTAGCATCGTAAGTCGGACCCAACCGAGCACAGTAGAGGAGACGATATGCAGGAGATTGTGAATTGCGTGGATGGACTTGACACATAAAATGCCATTACCGCACAATGGCAACAATAAATAAGCAGTCCCTGTGTAAGCCCTGAAAGTTATATGTCGTAACGATACCGCAGAAATTTGTCGAGCCACTGGTCCAACAAACATTGCGAGTAAATGGTTGTGCAGATACAAGCAACCTGTGTCGACCGTTCATTCTTTTCAAACCAGTTATTTGATATTTGCAAATGGATGTCAAGTACTGATTTTTATTTGAGTATTGTCAGGTGATGCAATTGCTCTTTCTTCTAGAATGTTCTATATACATTGATTTAGAAGCAATGTTCAATAAATAATCCGTGATTTCTATTTACATTATATTTTCGATAAGTCAGTAATTATCGATAAATACGATCTGTATTGTATGAGGTTGATACAGCCATTAAATACTCAACTGGACTATACATTTTGACCGGACAGATTATGTTGCAGGATGTAAATGTTGTTGTACACTTCAGACATGCATTATAGTATAAAACAATCATAACTATGCGTATGTTTATTCTATATGCAAACTTCAATTTAAAAACAAAATATAATTAATGTATCCGTTGTGTAATATTGCAAAAAATGGCACAAACGAGTCACACAAATCTGTTTGAAATGCATATTCCCATTGCCTATGACATGCTGTATGATACAGTATTGTGTACATAATGTTACCTAAAATTTATAATCAGACATCCAAACATCAATTTGTAACACCAGCGAAGCAAGATAAAACTGAATTTTAGTTGCAATTTATTGAAATGGTCAGAATAACGTAACTTATATTGATTCACATGGATCAGTTATGCATATGCTATCGTTTTTTATCATAGCTAGTGTTAATGATCGATGTGCAATATTGTTTAATAACAAGTGTATAATTAAAAAAATCCTTAAGATCCTTAAAGAAATTCAAACAGATGGTACGGCAATATTCATATATATACCAATTTACACCATATATGACCTATTATCTTTCAGGAAAAGCGAAATGAAACATTGTCATTAATGATGTTATCATATTGAAATAAATATATATATCACTGTTACATTAAGGTTGTATTTACAGTGTTGTATCACTGTCACTGAACGTATCTTTGCAATACATTAGCAGTACAAATTATTAACTCCATGTATCGACTGTCACACAAGTTCGTAGCTATACAGTCACACTGTCCCAGAATTAAGCGGGTAATATCATCGGGTTAAGTTTGTACAACTGCGCGCATGTCTATGCTGTAGAACTCGGACAGTTCGTTTAGGATGGATTCACGCTAAGTATAGGTGTCATTGTCTGTACAGCCCAGAACGATATGGTAAACTAGGACCTGGTACGGGGGTCCACATTTATCGCATGTAGATGGAGCTTCCGGAGGGACACTGCACATAAGTCCAGTCATTCTTTGTTGCCACTGTGCCTCCTCCAGTTTGTGAATGCGCTGTGAGCAGAGTCGCCTAAACATTGCTTTGGTAGGAAAGCCTCCAGCTGATTCGAATGTTTCAAAGTAGGACGACAGATCGTACTTGTGAAGAATGCGAATTATGTCTGGAAGGTAGCCCAATCCACATTCATATCTGCAGGAACTCTTCCATGGAACATCATGAGTTTCCTTTCGAATGGCTTTTCGAATGGTTGACACTAACCCTTGCTTAGGCGTCCATTTCTATTTATTGGCAGACGTATTGCTCCTGTAAAATTACAATTAATTATCATTAGAATTATTTATTCAACGCAAGCTATCACACTGCAAGTACCTATCCTAATTTGGACCATAATCTTAAATTGTCTACAAAAGATGTTGGACAATTTTATTTCAAGAGATTTTGTAATTCGGTTCAAAATGACCGAATTAGAGAATTATGATAATTAAATAAGTATATGTTATTGAAGTTTATATAATTAAGTTTATATGGTATTGTTAAGCTATAATAAATAATGTAATGTTTATTAACATTTAGTCCAAAAACTCATAAATAAATGTTGAAATAAAAGATTTATTTGGACAGAATTACCTTTAAATATTATAAGACAGGGCGTCTAGATTAATGACATCGAAACGAAACTGCAGATTGTTATGTGTGTCCTCTTATTCCTGTTTAAACTCAAGATTTTTCTCTTTGTCATTCTGAAAAATGGCGTTTTTATTTATAACACTTAAATACGCATGAATAATAATCACCAGTGCCAGTTCCATACATATTTAGTAAAATAAAAGACAAGCTACTAACATTGGCATCTTCTCACTACTGACGTTAGAAATCTCTACTAAAGTTCACCAAGTTTATTTGTCTTGTAGAAAGGCAATTTATGGTCAGTCTCTACTGGAAATAAGTTCGTTAATCAACATAAATATGTAAATTAAATACTCGACAACCTTTATATAAATATTAAAATGTTTATTTGTCGGAAATCGTATCATCCGTCAGTTTGCTACTGACGTTTGCCGCTACAATTAGACATTTATGTCGAAGTGTTATAGAAAACTAAAAGAACATATTAACGACTGTATACACCGTTAGAAAGCCAATGCCATGCATTTTTTTGCGCTACGTCTTATTTTAATAACACGACGAACAATAGAGATATTTAGAAAACACTTAACCTGAGCGGACGTTTTATCCACAAAAACAGATACTGACGCTGCTTTTGGAGTAACGTGACTTATTTGTGTTCATCCCCAGTGTGTTTAGCGTCTTTGTTAATTCAGCACGACTATTTTAGTACTCAATAGTTAGACAGAAATACAATAAACACTTACCATGACGGTTTGACACTAAACAACTATGACCAAAATTATTGCCGGTTTTGAAATTATGGGGATTCAAATGACGTCACGTCAGTACTCAACAGAGTTTGGTTAAATGTGCGTTTTTAAATCATGTGATAAGCATTCTCGCTTACTAACACAATTCCTGAACTCGTTTAATAAAATATGGTATAAAATGACAACTCGTGGCAGATCCTATATATAGCGTACACATTTCTTGTAGATATCAATGGTAAGACGTAACTTATAAAACCGCCTACTGCAGACAACCATCATTATCCGACATTCTTTTGTTTGTGCAGAGCGTACTATCTTAATACAAACCGGCAACCATGTTACAGTAGGGGTTGACCTAAATATGTATTAGTGTAAAATGTCCACACAAGGTTTGTGTTCTTACGAGCAACGAATGTTAATTCCAGTTTACACGTTTTGCTTAAGCAGATATGAAAACGCAGGTATTTTTCAAACAATTCTGCTGTTTAAAGACATATCTATGTTCTGTCTTATGTTCCTCGAGGCTCAATTTGCTCAAGAGCCACGTGTTTTTGGCATAAAAGATGTAAAACACGTTCTATTACAACTGTTTTGTACATTTGCTAGCAGAAGGCCCAATTTAGACAGTATGTTTCAGCAGATCTGCTGAGACATGCATGTAAAAGAAGACCGTATTACTGGGCGTTAAGCCCAGTTTACACGGTTTGATATAGCATATATGAAAATGCAGATCTGCTTCAAACAAATCCGCGTTGTATGTATACACCTGGTGACTATGACAGATATGTTAACTGTATCGTGTTCTTCGTGTCTTAATCCACGGAACAGCAATGTGTTTGCGGCATGAGAAATATTGATCATAAAATAATTGCTGAATACAGAACATGACCGGAAAACAGAACACAACATCAATAAATAGAACAACAACAACATCAACAACGCCAACAGAAGCAACAACAACAGCAGCAGTAACAACAACAAAACAACCACAATAGTATTCATGGTTTTAAATATGTTTATAATATCGGCCATAGTAACATAACATTCTTAAGTTAATTTTAATTTTCTTATCATGACATATTATCTTTCATTTATCCACATGCACAATTATATCAGCCGACTTCAATGTTTGGTTTATGTTTACATTTTGATGAATTCTATTAGTCATTTTCGTCTGCTTAACCAGGCGAAATAGAAGTGATATCTTCCTCGTGCACATTTGTGAACATCGTGAACGGTTCACCGTATAAATACACTAACTCATTAGCCGCCTGTCTATTACTAATGGGTATACCCGCGTGTTTCTGATTGTGAACAAACCAGTACATTTAGAGGGACTATATAAACGAAATTGGCGTCAACGGGACAATTTCTTTAAACAATCTGAAATTAAGATATTAATATTGGCATATAATAATAACGGTAAAAATACGAGGTATAGAAAGGGAAAATAAATTTCGCATTCTGAGATAAAAATCTATTTATAATATGGGTCGTTTATGTTTGGCCCTTTCCATGTTTACATGTTGACCTCAGAATTGGGTGTACTTTGTATAACCATAGGTCACACACGTTTTCTAACAAAGCAAAATAGTTAAAGCGCAGATCACTGTTATTTCTTCGTTTGGCTCCTAACTAGTGAGATTGGGGTTTAATTTGTTTTCGAACCTTTTTGCTGATTTTTTAACAAATATCTCGTTATGTATTAAATGATTTATTCGTTATTTAATGTCCATGTATTAGTATAGCGAATATCTATAATCTAATATCATTTATAGTATTGTAGGCAATCAATATTGCGTCGACATTGTACCTTGTGCCCTGTGAGCATTTTGACTGTAAATCCATATTAAACAGATCTTCATATATAAGTTTAATATAGATCATTTTGAAAAGGTTAACAATATAAAACATAAAATGGAATAAACTTGCCCAGATAGAGTAGCATAGACAATATTATTTATAAATGTGAGTTTAAAGGATCTTAAATACTTAACGATATGATACAATTGTTAAAAATAGAAAAGAATAATTGTTGCCACGTTTAAAAATGTGTCTGTCC